>CAJVPM010000056.1:0-27030 GCA_910592325.1 Scutellospora calospora | reverse complement strand
AGGAATATTAAAATAAATATATATATTAAACTATTTGTCATTACTAATAGTTAGAAGTAGTGCTTTGTATAAGTTACTCTCATTTGTATTTTTGTAATAGATAAGTTTGAATTTGCATAAACTAATATTGAGATCTTCTGCAAATTTCTTATAATCCATTCATTGGAAATTGTTTGAGAGATATAAATAAAGATAAGCAAGATTGAGGACAACTTGGTTGCAATTTTGTAAAGTGCTTGAAGGAATAAACTCAATAAAGAAAAGGATTTTTGTATAGTTAAGCTTAGTGAATAGAGTAGTTGTGAATTTAGTCAGAATTAATTTAAAATTAGTGTATAGAATATCAAAAGAAATTGTTGTATTAGTATGTATTAAAGGATTAAATTGAAAAATTAATTCTATTAAAAATTCTAGTTGTTTGCTAGCTATAGTTTTAATTAAGTACTCAAAGTTTGCTTTGAGTTCAGATACTTCACCTTTAGCTTTTTTAAGTACTAGATCTAGCCTGAAATTTATAAGGTATGGTTTGATAAAATTAAAGATTTTTTTGGCTAATAGTATATTAAGATAAATATTGGGTTCTATTTCAGTAGTAATAGAGAAGTTTTTAAAAAAATCAAAAAAAGATTTCTTTTCTTTTTCTATGTTATTATTATTTTTGTTTTTGTTTTTTAAAACTTCTTTTACATTATCTTTTTCTTTTTCCTTTTTATTTTTTAGTTGCTGTTCCTGTTTGTTTTTTTGTTGCTAATTGTTTTGTTATTTATTTTATTGTTATCCTTGGGTTTTATAATTTTAGCTTTTTTATAAATTGTAAGGGCTTTAAAATGTTGAATTTTTTCTTTTGCAAGTATCATAGTGATAGCTGCTATAAGTACTACAATTTTTTGTTCTTTGTTGAGTGGTTGAGTTTGAGATACAGGTTTGTTTGGGATTGTTAGAAGATTAGGTACTCTAGTTGAAATAATACCATTCAGTATAATGATTGATAGCTGATTTATAGCTGAATAATTATTGATTATTAATCATAATAAATATTGCTGAATGATTGCTGTTTAATACAATTGCTACTTCTTGGCTATACTATTTGTTAAAAATTTGGTATTGCCAATCAGCAATAAATTAGAAATAAATTAAGGATATTTTAAGCTTCAATTTATTTCTGATTGATTGCTGATTAGCAATACTGAATTTTTATCAAATAGTATAGCTAAGTAGCAGTGATTGTATTAAACAGCAATTATTCAACAATATTTATTATGATTAATAATCGATAATTATTTAGCTATAAATCAGCTATTAATTGTTATACTAAATAGCATTATTTTAAAAATCTTTCTACATAAAAACAATACTACTCAGCAGTCATTCATCTATAAACTATATAAAAATTACTACTACTCAAAAATCATTTATATATAAAATATTACTACTCAGCAATTATTTATCTATACCTATGTAAAAATTGCTACCACTCAGAAATAAATCATTTATTAAAACACTATCACTTAGTAATCATTCATATATATACTATATAAAAATCACTGCTACTTAGCAAATATTCATTAATACATTGTGAAAATCACTACTACTCAAAAATAAATCATTTATATTATACATTAAAAACACTGCAACTCAGAAATAAATCACTGCTACTCAAATTATTTTCATTATATAAAATTTACAATTTATTGAATATAAAAATATAAAAATACAATAATAAAATAAAATATAAAATATAAAATAAGATATTATTTTCTTGGAGCTTCTTCTTCTTCTAGCTCTTCTTCCTCTTCTGATGATTCAACTTCGATATTAACACTTACTGACTTTAAGGCACCTCTAATTTCATAAATACTTGTACTTTTACTAGTATGAAGCTCTTTTTTTTTCGAATATACTATACTTTTTTTATAATCTTATTCACTAATCCTTATTCTTTTTAATAGTCTCTCCTCTTCTGTTGCCTTACCCTTCTCTTTACTCTTCTCTTTACTCTTCTTTTTACTCTTCTCCTTGCCTTTTTCTTTACTTTCTTTAGCCTTCTTAATTTTTTCTCATAATTCCTTAATTAACCTCAACTTTTTCTTGCTTACTTTTTCGATATCTACTTCCTTCACTATTTCTACTTTCTTCTCTTATTCTTCTTGTTCCTCTTGTTCCTCTTGCACCTCCAACTTCAACTCCAACTCTAACTCCAACTCATATATCTATTTTGGCAAATCATCAGCCTATTGATATTATAAACTAACTCAGCATAATTATAAGTTCACTTGCGAGTTAGTTGTTTGGCTTGAACTGATTTAGACAATCTGTTCAGAGTCTGTCACAACAAATTCTTTAGCTATTAATTTATAAAAATCATAAAAATAGTTAAAAATATATAGATCAAATAATTCAGTATGCCGAATAGTATTATTAAATAATATTCGATATATCAAATAGCATTATTAAATAACATTCAGCATGTAAATAGCATTATCAAATAATATTCAACATATTGAATAGCATTATTAAATAGCATTCTGTATATCAAATGACATTATTATATAACATTCGACATGTCAAATAGTATTATTAAATAGCATTTGGCATGTCAAATTCTTTGTTAATAGTTCTTAAAATATTTTTTTTGGGGCAAATTTAGTTAGTATATTTAATAAATAAATAACAAAACAAATCTCATTGGACTGCTACAAATAATCATAAATATTAACCAAGTTTTGATCTGGGCTACTGGAATCACTTTTACTCACTTCTAGTAAATATATGTTGGTCCTAATGAGCAATTCTAAAAGTTTATCTTTTTCAGATTTCAAAATACAATTCGCATTTTATTAAAGAACTAGGCATTTTTAATTCTTCAAGCTTTTTTCTATAATTGCAAATAAAATAAAAAACAAAAAAAAAAAATAGTAAATACTTCGCTAAGCCTGCTATTTTCATATAATCATCAATTATTTGCTTTTAACTTTCTGGTTTTTCTCTTTAGAAATCTATCTCTTCAATAGTGATATAGGCTATTTAACTAGTCCCATATCTCTCTTCTTGTTAAGTTATATCTTGGGGCTAATAACTACAACAACTCAGGTACTAGCTTTAATAGAATTTTTTTGTTGGCTTCACTTCTAAAAGTTTCTTCTATCTTTAGTTTGTACTTTTTAGATATCATCTTTAATAGTATTTTTATTTCGTCCTAAAATATCAACAGTATAAGTATAAAAAAAAAAAAAGGAAGCATATAAAAAAAAAAAAAAGAAAAAAAAAAAAAATTAGAAGTATATAAAAAAAATAGAATTCGATATTACTTGGGCTTTCTGCAAATCATCTTTCTTTATAGCCTTCAATTTTTTTGGTAGCTAGAATTTTCTATCATTATTAGAGTCTTTATTTTCACTATTATTATTTCTTTCAGACATTATTACTTTTGACTGATGTTCTGAGCTTTTACTTAAGAATTCATTAATCTTCAGCAACGCCTAAATCTCCTTCTTTATAGTATAATTTTTATCTTCTAATTTTGCTATCCTCTGCTTTAATTTAGCATTTTCATCATGTAATTTTGTGTTTTCTATAAAATTAATTAATAAAAAAAAAATAATAATAATAATAAAAAAAGATTTGTTAAAGTTTCATTAAAAAATTAATAAAAAAAAAAAAATTCATTAAAGTTTCGTTAAAAAAATAATATACAAGAAAAAGCTTTTAAAAAAATAATAAAAGTTAATAATAATATATTAGTAAAGTTTCAGATTTAAATCTGAAACTTTGCCAATATATTTTTTTCTAAAACTGAAACTCTGCTAATATTTGTTTTTAAAAACAAATATCAGCAGAGTTTTGAATTTAGAAAAAATAAAAATAAAAATAAAAAAATAAAAACATTAAAGTTTTAGTTTCAAACTTGCTTTAACTTTACCAAAAGACCTTTTTCAGGTTTTGAATCACTAGCAACTATGCCTTATAGAATTTGAAGCATCAAGTATTTTTTTTTTATGCTAGCTAGAAGTGAGGGTTCTACTAAAAGTGAAGTTATAGGAGTAGTAAGAAAGGAAGAGGTTTGCAAAATAGAAGTTGTGGAAGGAGAGATAGGAGTACTCACTTAAGATAATTTATGAGAAGTTCAGCCTGATTTTGAAGTTTTCAAAACAGAAGTGCTTACTCAAGACAATTGATAAAAAGATCAGTCTAATTTTGAAAGTTCAGTTGTAAGTGATAGTTTAGGAGATGCAGTTTTTGAAATAAAGCAACTCCTAGAGGCTCACTTAGAAAGTTTTTTTGATAATTGTTTTTGTGACATGATAGAGAAGATAATAATAAAAAAAAGAAAAAAAAAGCAAAAAAAAGAGCAGAAAAAAAAACTGAAAAAAAGAGAAAATGTGAAAAAAAAGAGAGAATGTGAAAAAGAAAAAAATAGCAAGAGAGTAAATATAAAATAAAATGATAATTTGATGATTATGGTAAATTTGTACAAAGATTTTTAATACTATTCATAATACAAAATAATTCTGTTTAAATGAAAAAGCGTCAAAAAAGCTAACATAAAGTAGTAACGAAAAACAAAATTTATGAGAAAGAACCTTAGCTTTTATAAATTTTATACTGAATATTTCTACATACTTGTGTAATGTATTAGATAGTATACAATCAAAATTCATTAAGTAAATTTCTTATGCAGGATCAGGTATAGCAAGTAAATTAATTTTATACAATAAAAACAATAATCAAAAGTTTCTATGTGATTGAATTTAATAATATTAGTATTAAAATTGCTGAAATATTTCTTTTCAATCTCACATGTGTATGTAACAAATTAGACAATGCACGATCAAAATTTGTTAAGTAAATTTCTTATATAGGATCAAGTATAAAAAGTAAATTAATTTTTGAACAATAAAAACAATAATCGAAAGTTTTTATGCGATCGAATTTGATAACATTAGTACTAAAAAATTAATATTAGATGTCTACAATAAGAAATTAAAACAATGTTTTATTAATTTAATTGAATTTCTAATTGATTGCATAAAAATAAGTATGACAAATATTAATTGCAGCTATTGCTATTATCTAATTTGCAACAATCAATACTAATTAGTCTATTGATTATCATTCATCCAAATTAATATTATTTGTTGGTGTGATTTGGCTATCAAATTTGATTTTATTATACTGAATTTGATTTTATTGTTTTAGTTATTATGTAATAATTTTGTACATATATATAAATTTAGCATATTAATTTTCTTTATATAAAAGTATATATTCGTATTAGTTTTCTTTATAAAACATATTTGACTTTCAAAAAAAAATTTACTCTTTATTATTCTTATAACCTGAAATCTAAGAAACATATCATCAAGAAAGACTCAATTTTATCTATCTTAAAAGAAGATATACCTAAAAAAACAACTAAAGAATAAAAAAAAAAAGTTATTTGTAATTGCAATAGTTGTAATAGAAAACTTGTTGATTATAGAATAAAACTTGCTTATAAGTACAAATCCCAAATATTAGTAAAAAGACAAATATCAGATTTATCTTTGGATATGCTCTTTTTGTCATTGCAACCTGAGCAAGTATTCAAAAGTTCAAGCTCTTCACAAGAGGAAACTCTTGATACTTTGGTAGCTTTGAAGAGCGAATCTAGTTTTCAGCCTAGAGCTAAAAATTCACTATTAGCTCGAACTATATCCTTTGATATTAGTAGTTTAGCTGAATTTTGATAAAATATCAGTAATAAATGAAGATATTAATAAGACATTTGAGATATATACAGAAGATAATGATTTTTCTGAAACTAGTACTAATTCTGGAAAAGAAAGTGATAAAAATGTAGATACTTTTGAAGACTATTCAGCACCCAATTTTAATCTTCTGTTAGATTTTACTAATATATCAGCAGACCAATTTACATGGATTCTATTATGGATAATGAATTTTTAAATACAATTCAATTTATCTAATATTGCAACTGATATACTTCTAAAATTTAGATGACTTGTATTAATTAAAATCAGTAGTATCCAATTTAATAATTTTTGTATATTACTTAGATTATCTAACAAATTCATTAGTTTTGTGGCATGTCCTAAGTGTTATAAATTATATAACAAACAGGATGTAATTGATTTTTAACATAATAACCAAAAATTAGTTATGAAGTGTTCATATATCAAATTTTCTAATTTGATAATTAGAAGAAGGAAGCATTGCAATATTAATTTATCTATACAATCTAAGTTGTTAAATAGAAGGATCATAAATCAGCCAGAGATAATTTTTCTATTCAGCCTAATTAGACAACATTTAGCTAATTTTTACAACTATCTAGGCTTTGAGAATAACTTTTGGCATTGGGTAAAGAAGTCAAGTTCTCACAATTTTTTATTGATATTTATAATAGTAATATCTGAAAAAGATTTAAAGATGAATCATTTGATAAAGATTCAGAATTATTTTTTTGCACTGAAAAGATGAATTCTTATTTAAATTTGATGATTAATCTTAACTAGTTTTAACTATTTGACAGTATACCATATAGTATCAGTATACTATATGCATCTATTGTAAACTTGCTATGTGATATTCACTTTAAGTATAAAAATATACTAGTTCTTGGCATATTACCTAGGCCAAATGAAATAAGTTTACAAAAAATAAACTACTATCTTTCTCTAGTTGTTGATGAATTAGATTCTCTTTAGCAGGGTATGGTATTAAATTCAACAGCCAAATCTTCAGGAGAAAAAACAATTTGTGTAATATTAATATTAGTTTTATATGATGTTTCAGTAGTCTAAAAGTCATATAAGCATATTTCAGCATTAGTAGCATGTCATCATTGTGAGAAAAAAGCTAATTATGTTAACAAAAAATTTAATTTCAGCAGCATGCAAAATATGAATAAATGATTTATTCAAAAAGATTCAGCAACATATTAGCAAAAAGTTTTTGAATAGAGGCATTATAAGTCTGATGCAGAGAGAAAGCATTTTGTTAAAGATGAAAGAGTCTAATAGTCTGAATTACTTTATTTAAACTATTTCAATTCTATTCAGCATATTATTATTGACCTAATGTATTGCAGTTTTCTAGGTATTGTTAAGTAGATTGTTAGGCAATTATGGATTGATGAAGGCATATTGATACATGATATACTAACAAAAGTGTAAAGTATGACAAGTAAATTTCAAATACTATTAGATATTAGCAGAATCACTAGAAATATGAATAGTAGTGAAAGATTTGTGAACTTTACTACTAATCAATAGTGAAATTTTTTGCAATTTATGCTACTATTGTTTTTTAAGAACACCTTTTAAATATAGATTAACAAATTTTAGCATATTTTGTAAAAGTTTATCAGATTTTAGTATGTCAAATTCTGAGATGTGATATGATATAAGAAGCTCACGAAAGGTTGATTAAACTAATAAAGTTAATAGAAAGGAAATACAGACCTAAAAAAATTATTCTGAATCTTTACTTTTCATTGCATTTATGCGAATGTACATATGATTATAGTCCACTCTATTCATTTTAGTATTTTTTATTTTAAAGAATGAATGAAATATTAGGATTATTGCCAAATAGCAATCAAAAGATTGAGCCTGAACTTATGCGAAAATTGTTAAATAACAGTCAAATTATTAGTTTAACAACTTTTACTTCTAATTTAAAAGTTCTAAAACTATTGAATAATAGATCTTCTGTAGGATCTCTTTCAAATACTGATGAATTTTCATCAGATGAAATGCACTGATTTTTATCAAATACATATAATATTCAAGAATTAGTTATTACTAGTTCTGAATAGTTTTCTGATGAATTATTACTACTATGAAAACAGAATAAGATCATTCCTCCTGAAATATTAGATTTGCTTGTAGAATATTATGAAGGTGTATATATGACACAGAATTTTAGAAAACCTTTTGCTGATGACTTAAATAAATCTATTGTAGTTCAAAACTGAGCAGAACAATATAGAAGATGTAGAATTAGATATAAAACATTTGGTACTGATATGTCTTCTTAGCATATAAAAAGTTCATTTGTTTTAGCTCAGTTTGTAAATACTAATAGAAGCATTGATTTATATCCTGAACAAGTCTAATACTTTTTTGAATACTCTGTAAATCTGCTGAATGAACTTGTAAAACATAAATTAGCCTATATTCAATGATATAAACTAGTTAGTTTGTGATACTACTTCAGTAGTACTACTGACAATAGAACTTGTAATATTGAATTATAGAAATCTGAATTCTATTTAGCAAAATATAACTGCATTATTCTGATTCATAATATTTTTAGTCGATTTATATCTTTTAAGTATAAAATTTCAAATCAAAAGAATTCAAAAGAATATTTAGCTATAATTCCTATAAATCGTAAATTTAATATTTGATATTTTGTATTTATTATATTTTTAAAATAAAATATAAATTTTCTTTAAAAAATCATAAAGCAGTTAGAAATTGGTACTTAATCACTATTATTCGGTATAAAAATAGTACTATATCTGTATTTTTATGCTTGAATAATAGCAATTAGGTAATTTAAACTGATTTTTCTTTTTAATTATTAAATGTTATATGCTGATTTTTAGATGATTTATTACTATGATGATAAGATTCATCTTTCATAATAAAATTAAAATTGCTGATTTTTTTATGAGTTGTTTCTTTAAAGAAAATATTTGAACAAAATTCATTGTAATTGCAAATGTGCTGATTATATGCTGATATCTTCGATATAGCTATTTCTATGCTGATTTTTTACGAGTTGTTTTTTAAAGAAACTATTCGAACAATATGCATTTTTTGTAATGAATTTATATTGTAATGTGCTGCTTACATGCTGATATCTTCAATATGGCTATTTTTATGCTGATTTTTTTATGAGTTCTTTTATTAAAGAAACAATTCAAACAATATTCGTCATTTGTAATGAATTTATATTGTAATGTGCTGATTACATGCTAATATCTTGATATAGCTATTTTTATGCTGATTTTTTTACAAGTTCTTTTATTAAAGAAACAATTCAAACAATATTTATCATTTGTAATGAATTTATATTGTAATGTGCTGATTATATACTAATATCTTCGATATAGCTATTTTTATACTAATTTTTTAACGAGTTCTTTTATTAAAAAAACAATTCGAACAATATTCATTATTTGTAACAAATTTATATTGTAATGCACTAATTACATGCTGATATCTATTTTTATACTGATTTTTTTATGACTTCTTTTATTAAAAAAACAATTCGAACAATATTCATCATTTGTAATAAATTTATATTGTAATGCACTGATTACATGCCGATATCTTTGATATGGCTATTTTTATGCTGATTTTTTTATGAGTTCTTTTATTAAAGAAACAATTCGAACAATATTCGTTATTGGTAATAAATTTATATTGTAATGCACTGATTACATGCTGATATCTTTGATATGGCTATTTTTATACTAATTTTTTTTTGAGTTCTTTTATTAAAGAAATAATTCGAACAATATTCATCATTTGTAATGAATTTATATTGTAATACACTGATTATATACTGATATCTTCGATATGTCTATTTTTATACTGATTTTTTTACGAGTTCTTTTATTAAAGAAACAATTCAATAATATTCGTCATTTGTAATACAAAAATTGGCTATAATGATTTCTTAGCTGATTTTAGTCTTCATAAGCCCGATATCTTCATTACTACATTTTTTCTGCTGTTTTTTAAGTGATTTTTATTAGTAATTAAATGTTTATTATTCAGCATTCATAATAAATTTTTGAAGCTAGATTTTAGCTATTGCTAATTTATTGACGATATTTGTCATTTTTTGCTGATTGGCTGCTGAAATCTAGAGTGCTGAATTTTCCAAATTCGACTAGTGTATATTACTTCTTTTTATTCTTCTTCTGTTACTTCTGTCATTACTTCTTTATACCATTCTTTTTTAATATTGTTTTATTCTTCATATACTTTCTTCCAATCTTCTTCTATTCTATTAAATTTGTAGTTTCTTTGTCAGAATTGCTTCTGGAAATGCTGTACTACTTCTTCTTTACTTCCTTATTTTCTGTAATTAATAGTTTGTTTTCGAACTTATCCTCACTATTAATTAGTATTTTGTTTAATACAATTTTGCTATAGTACTTCTCTAGCAAACTATTTAGTATTTTTTTTGGTTCTGCTATATCTATTGCAAATCTTCTCTCAATATATTCTCTAATTTCTTTTTCTTTTTTTGTCTTTACTTCTTTTTTTGCTTTTTTTCTTAATATATTCTACTATTCTTTTATTTTTTTGCACTATTCTTCATCTTATTTGTCTACTAACTTAGGAATTTGTATATTATATTTGTTATTTAACTGTTTAATATGTACGTTATATAAAAATTCTTTAACATTATCTGTGCTTTCTCCTAGGTTTTTTATACCTTTTCTATATTATTTATCTAGTACCTTAGCTCTATTATATATTATTAACTTAGGTGCTTCTTTTCTTATCTAGCACTTTGTGTTTTGTACTTTTGTTAATAGTATACATTCATTTGCAGCTATTGTTATCACTCTAGCTAAAATTTCCTAGTTCTTATCAATGCTTTCACTTTTTATTAGAGTTGTTAATCAAGTACTTCAAGCTATAATAAAATATA
This sequence comes from Scutellospora calospora, assembly GCA_910592325.1. Taxonomy (NCBI): domain Eukaryota; kingdom Fungi; phylum Glomeromycota; class Glomeromycetes; order Diversisporales; family Gigasporaceae; genus Scutellospora; species Scutellospora calospora. Next base: position 16,350 of record CAJVPM010000056.1, on the reverse strand, counting down.
TAAACTACTCTGGTTTAAAACTAGAGTAGTTTATATTTTTTATTATAGCTTGAAGTACTCCATTAACAATTCTACTTTTTATACTCTGCAATCTATACTGTTGTTCTCTTTGTTTTCTTTTTGCATTTACTAGCAAGTATTCTACTCTTTGGCTATATACTTCTTAGTTTTCTTTTGTTACTTTGTAATATAGATAAATTCTTCTGTTTCTTTTTGACTTTTCTTAGTTCTTATTTTTTTCTTCTTGAATAGGTTAATACTATCTAATTGCATCCACACTATACTATGATCACTATTTGTTATTGTTTCTGAGCTATTAATATTACCTTCTGTGATAAATAGTTTTAGATCTTGGCAGCACTATATGTAATCAATTTGTATTGCTATATTGCTATTTGTCTATAAAAACTTAGTAGAACTTGAGTTGCAGAAGTGAAAAGACTTAATATAATCTAATTTACTTAGCTATTTTATAATTTTTGTATTTGCATCTTTTGCTTGTTTTTTTCTGCTACTAGTATTTAGATCATAGTTGAATACTGCATTAAAGTCTCTCATTATTATGCTATACATATTTTTCTTGCCTTTGATAAGCTCTTCTAGAATTGTCTTTTGTACCTTTTTGGCTACTTCCTTATTTTTAGATAGTATGTATAAAACCCATATCTGTATCATAGCTTTTCTAAAATAAAACTCAGCTTTGAAGAGATATAGGCTAAATTTCTTGCATACTCCCATATATCGAAACCAGTTCTGGTTTACTAGAAGGCTAATTTCTTATTCTTTATTCTTATCTTTTTCTGTATTTATCCAAAAACTTTTATATAATTCATTCTTTGATCAAACTATTTGCCTTCTTTCTTACTTATATTTGTTTCTACAATACCTGCTAAGTTAAATTGTTCTTCTTTGCAATAATCTGCTAAATATTCTAATTTTGATATATCTCCTTTTAGCCTATTAATATTATATATTACAAATTTGACTTTTCTTTTCTATGAATACTTTATCTCTTCGTTTCTAATTCTCTTTACCTCTCCTTCTTACTTCTCTACCTTTCTATTAATACTTTGGTTTAGTTAATTATGTACTCTTTCTGTATACTTAAGCTTTCTTTCATAAGTTATATGAGTATTCTGTGATTGGATCTTAGCTAATTTCAAAAGTAATTAGGAGCATTTTGCTTCTACTTACTTACTTTTTCTTCTAGCTCTTATATAAGTTGAACTATATGTGCTAATGATATATTAGTATCTTTTTGGCCTTCCATATTGCTTATATATCTACTACTCTTTTCAGTTTTTCTCTACTTGTTAGCTTCTTCTCTTTCCTTTTTCTATAAGCTTTCTTTTTTATTATATTTTTGTCTTTCTTCAAGGCTATTGACTATACCTTTATTTTTATTTATATCAATTTGTTTATACTATTTGCTTCTTTATTCTTGCTCTGAGTTGATCTGCTTTTGCTTTGCTCTATTATGTAGTATTTCATTAGCATTAACCTCTGCATTTTCTCAGAAGAGTCTTATATCATAATATCACATACTATATTTTCTTACTTACTCTAGCTCTTCTTTACTTTTAAAAGAAACTACAGCAAATTCTTTATTATTTCTATTTGCATTTTTGAAGATATGTATAGTTTTTGCTCCTATATATTTAATTTGTTTAAACAGAAGTACTTTATTTATTTCTCTTAGAATATTATATAGTTTTGTTATATGTTGTTTTCAACTTTCAAGAACTTCTTTTCTATTTAGTTTTGTTATAATATGAACTAGTATATTGTTTAGTAATAGTATAGCCCAGACTTCTTTTTCTTAGTTATTTATTCTAAATTCTTCAAATATAACTTCTGCTCTTATTTTCATGTAGCTTTCTTGAATCATCTCAATATTCACAACTCTTTCTATATGCATTACTGCTCTGAATTCTTGTGTTCTTAAGATATACTATTAAATATCTCATATTGTTATTGCCTTTTCTTCTCTACTTGTACTAGCTTTTGATCTTTTTTGATACAGATCTCTTTTTTTTGAGCCTTCTAAATCTTTATTCTCCTTGTCATAGTGTTACTTTCTTTTTTCTTTAAGAATACTTCTCCTTTAATTCTCTTCGTTTCCTTGATATCTTGTATTAATCTCTTCTTTTTCTACTCCTATAGAATATTGCTTGTGCTTTTCCTTTTCTCTCTATTCTGTCTTCTTTATATATTATCTTTCCTTTTCCTTTGTTTTTAGTCTAGTTTACTTAGATCTCAACTTGTTCTTTTCTTAGTTTATTTCTTTTTTTTTCTATTTCTTCTAGTTCTATTTTTGCTTGCTTTTCTTTCTCTTTCTTATTTGTATTCTGGCTTTCTACTTTTTGTATCTCTTTTTGCTAATTACTATTCGATTTATTTTCTTTCTTTATTTGTATTTCCTCTAATATTAGATTTAGTTACTCATACTCTTCTTTATTGCTCTCAAATTTAGCTTTTACTTCTTTATATCCTCTTTTGCAGTTGAAAGATAAGATGCACTATAAATTTCTTTTTGTAAATCTTTCATTAATCTCCTTTAGGTACTTGATCCTTCTTAATAACTATCTAATACATTTTTCTCTTTGCTTTGTATTATTTTCTAATATATTAATTGTAGCTATTTTTGCTTTATATGTGCTTTTTTCTTTACATATATTATTTTTGGTTGCCTATATACTTTCATTGAGTGATAAATTACTATATTATTCTTTGAAGTATTCTTCGAGTTTATTGAACTTTTTCTTGACAATATTATTTCTTAGCTTGATTTCTAAGCTTTCATTAATTATTCTAATATCTTCTATTTCTTCTTCATCAGTCTTATTATTTTTATCTTGTTCTTCAAGTCTGCTTACTTTTATCTCTACTTTAGAAATTATATCTTCTTCTTGTTTGTGATTTTCTATGCTTATTATTGGTTCTATTTGCATTTCTACTTCTATGTTAATTATGCTTCTTTCTTCTATAACTGACTCTTCTTGTTTATCTTTTTGTATCATTATTTCTTTTACTTTAGCTAGGCCTTTTAGTATAGCAATTCTTTTCATTGCTTCTCTCTATTGCCTTGCTACTGTAACTATTTTTTGTTAATTCTCATTGCTAATACCACTACTTCGTCAAAAAACTCCTTTATTTTTTTTGTTTCACTACTTCTATCTTTAAATAACTCTCTTCTATATTTTTCTATAAACCTCTTAGTAACTATTTTAGAATTTTTTTGTTTCACATATTAGATTTACTTTACTTTTAGCTTTATTTAGGTCTTTTCTATTTAATACTTTCTTCTCTTTCTTGTTCTTACAAGTGACTTTGTCTTTTTTCTAAAATTCACAGAGTTTTTTCTTTTTTACCTGTAAAATATCTAGTTTTAGTTAGGTGTATATACTTCTACTACTTGATACATGATATATACAACTTTACTATCTCATGTTTGTTTGTTTACTTTAATTATATATATTTGTATTACTGCAAATAATCTATATTACAGGGTATCTGGTATCTCTAATTCCTACTTTTTTAATAATTTTTAGTTTTTTCGTAGTCTTTTTCTCTAAACTTCTTTTAGACTTCTATTTTCTTATTTTTTTTCTTGTTTTCTATCTTTGTTATATCTATTTTCTAGTTTTCTCTTCTTTTTACTAGTAACTTTGCTACTATTTTTTTGTAAAATTTTGAAGTTTTAGATCTTTTACTCTTAGCTCTGTAAATAGTCAAAATAATTAACAGAGATAGTTGTTTTTGTAATTAAAAAAGATTTATAATTTAAAAAAAAGATTAGAATTAATATAATATTAATAAAAGTAATATTATTTATAAATATATAATAAACTTTTTTTTTTTTTTTTTTTATTTTACAACAAGGCCTCGATGCCAGTTAATTTTTATTAAGTTGTTTGTAGGTTTACATTAGTTAGTAAGAGTACAATTGGTCACATGTACAACTTTAATCATTGTCTATTTAAAGGTTCTACCCAAAGGTTACCTACCAATTGCTACACCTAGTATCCCTTTGTGAATATTCTATTTTAAACTCTCTGGCTTCCCATCATCTCTAAGCTGTTAATCTAATTTTATTCTTAAACCTGCACAATCTTGTGCTGCCTTAATGAGGACCACTTAGACTAACTTTGCATCTCAGATTCCCTTATTAGGAGGGCCCTATCTCAAGATACTCTTTTGTCCTTATCAGAAGGGGCCTGCGGAATACCCCAACTATGCTATGCTATATCCTAATTAAGCTAGCATATACCCTTATAGATGTTTGTACAAACTCAGTTCCTTCCGTAGCTTTCCACCAGATATAGTTCTCCATGATTTTAGATATTTTATGAGGTAGATCTCCCAATCTAGTTAGCTGCCAAGCCAAGTTGGTGTTGCTACTAATGCAAGGCACCAGGCTGCATTATATAGTAGACTTACTCGTATCTATCAATCTTACATCTTCTATACTCAGGTTTTTTCACTAGATTAAGTGTTAACCAGATTGACTATCGAAATCTGTACTACTTCACCTAATTCGGAATTTCTACTATGCAGGTCTCCTACCTGTAAATCCTATTAAGATTTATTCGCATTATATAACTCAAATATTGCATCATATTTCCAATGTCCGATTGACATTAGTGCAACATGATTTATAGAGTTACAACCTCCAGAAATGGACAGAGTTTACTGTAAGTTGGATACAAAGATCTGAGTAATTATTCAAACTCGTCGACAGTAGGATTTGAACTCCAGACCTCTTATATTGTAGTCTGACAATCTAACTACTACACTAAGATTGCCGGACCTTATATAATAAACTAATAACTTAAAAGTAATTCAAATATTAGTCTGGCAATCTTAGTATAGTAGTTAGGTTTCTAGACTGCTATACAAGAGGTCTTGGATTCAAATCCTACTATCAATGAATTTAAATAATTACCTGAACCTTTGTATCTAACTTACAATAAACTCTATTCATTTCTGAGATTGTAACTTGTAAATCAAGTTGTACTAATATCATTTAGATATTGGAAGTATAATGTGATGTTTAAAGTGTGTAATATTACATGAATAAATCTTGATAGGATCTACAAGTAGAGAACCTATATAGTAGAAATTCTGAGTTGGTAAAGTAGTATACTTTCAATAGTCACACTGGCTAATACTTGATTCAGAAAAGAAACTATTATCAAAAGATGAGATTGAGTTAGATGTATATAAATTAGTTCTGTAAAGAGTATTAGTAACACTAACCTAGCTTAGCAGCTAACTAGATTAGGAGGATCTGCCTTGTGAAATATCTAAGAAGATAGATACAGAAAACTGGTAGAGAGCTACAGTAAGAACTAGTATGTATAAATATTTACAAAGATCTAAGCTAGATGAATTTGTAAAATAGGTATGGACCACTTTAGTAGGTTTACTTTTGAGGTTAACTGGAGCTCTGTGGCTTACAATATGTTAGACATATGTATCTCAAGAAGATCTAAGCTATGCAGTAAATAGATCCATAGGTGAGCTGGCTGGCTTAAGTAGTTGGCTATAGTAGTGACATTAGTTTGGAATAGGAGAAAGAGTTAATGATCAGAGTATTTAAATAGATAACTTATAGGCAAGTTGCAGGTATAGCAGCATAGTATAGAACCAACAGATAGTTAATCATCTATATAGTGAACTACTTAAATAAGATAATGACTAAAGTTGTACATATAGTTTGTTATATACTCATCATATAACTATAAAACCTTAGAAAACTATTCATATGATATTTCTGTAATAACAAACTAATAAAATCTAATCAGCCAAGAAAGTAGCCTTAATAATAAAAAAAAAAAAAAAAAGTAATTCAAATATTAATTACTATACTAATAGCAAAACAATGTTCTAATATTATTCTAAACTGATTAATTCTATTAACAATCCTATACTTTATTATTATTTATAATATCTTATTATTTAACTTTATTTATAATATCTTATACTATAAGCTTATTAAAGATATTGTTTTTAATATTTAGTAAAAGGCTTATTTAGCTTTAATACTTACTTTCTTTATATTAATTAAGAGATTCAATATACATTTTATTATTTAATATTTTATTAAATATTATAAGTAATCAATTTTTAATTAGTAAATTAAAAGGTTTAATAGTAAATTTTATAAAAAATAAAATTGATTTATTTTTAGTTATTTAATAACTAATATTTGAGAAGGCCAAAAAGATCTATATTTATATATTTTTTTAAAAAAAACTAATCTTGTTATTCTCTTTATTTTTAATATTCTACAATATATATACTTTATTATTATTATATATATACTTTATTAATAATAAGTTATAACTAGATTATAAGTCTATAATTAAATAACTACTAGTTATATAGTTATATAACCAAGTTATCTTGTTTTTAGATTATTTTAGATCATATATTTTTATTACATCTAATTAAGATTTAATATAAATAATTAATAATATAGATTACTAAGAAATTTTTATAGTAAATTACAAATTTAGTTTCTTACTATATAGCACTATTAATAAAGTTTTTTGACAAAATACAAAAAATTAGTAGTTTGTTCAAACAACTTTATTAATAGTGCTAGTAAGAAACTAAATTTGTAATTTACTATAAAAATTTATTTTTAGCAATCTATATTATTAATTATTTACAAGGTCTGGTAATTTTAGTGTAGTAGTTAGTTGTCAGACTGTTATGCAAAGAGGTCTGGGGTTCAAATCCCACTGTTGATGAATTTGAATAATTACTTAGATCTTTGTATCCAACTTACAGTAAACCCTGTTTGTTTCTAGGGTTGTAACTCTGTAAATTAAGTTGTATCAAGTTACTCGAACATTAGAAATATAGCTTAATATTATATGAATAAATCTTAATAGAATCTATAAGCAAAGAACCTGAATAGTAGAAATCCCAAGTTAATGAAGTAGTATAGCTTTTGACAGTTAAGCTAGTTAACACTTGATCTGACAAGAAATACTGCTGAAAAAGATATAAATTGGAATAGGTGCAAGTAAGTCTAGTTCATGGCAGAGAATTAGCAACATCAACTTGGCTTGGCAGCTAACTAGATTTGGGAAGATCTGTCTTATGAAATATCCTAAGAGAGAGAATACAAATACTAGTGAAGAGCTATAGTAAGAACTGGGGTTGTACAAATATTACAAGAGTCTAAGCTAGATGAGTTCATGAAATAGGTACAAACTACTCTAGTAGATTTGCTTTGAGGTTAACTGAAGCTCTGCAAAGCTCACAATATGTTGAGCATAAGCATTCTGAGAAGACCTAAGCTGAAATCGATAAATAGATTTGCAATAAACTAGCTGGCCTAAGTGGTTAGATGTTATAGTAACATTAGTCTGTAACAGTATAAATTATTAAAAAAAGTGTTTAAATAGATAACTTACAAACTATAGAGAAACCCTATATAGAATCTCATATATCAAACTAATAAAATTTACTTGGCAATATAAGCTACCTTAAAAATAAAAAAAAATAAAAATAAAAATAAAAAAATTATTAATCATTTACATTAAATCTAAAATATTATGATACTTCACAAAAATATAAGATTTTAGCTAGTATTCCTATAAACCAGAACTGAACTAAACTTTAGTTAGATTCAAGTTCAAATTCAGTTCAATAGTAAACTAAACTTGAACTTTTTTAAAAAAAAGTTCTGTTTAAGTTCAGTATTGAACTTTTAATTCAAGTTTAGGTTCAGTTCAGATTTTAAATTTTAAGTTTAGTTCAGATTCAGGTTCAATAATCTGCAAAATTTGAAATTCAGTTTAGATTCAATGAACTTCATTTATGAACTTGATCTGAATTGAACTGAATCTAAGAACACTACTTTTGAAAATTTTAGTAATTTTTATAATTTTATTAATAAATTATAAAAATTGCTATTATTCTTAAAATTTTACTAATTAATTCTATCTTTATACCTTAAGTAACCTTATTCTACACATAAAAATATATCATATTAGTATATATTTATTTTATTTTTCTTAATATTAAGAAAAAGATTTACAATTTTAGATTTTTTTATCAAAATTCAAAATTGTGTATTTTTTTCTTAATATTAAAAAATATAAAGTAAATATATACTAATATTGTTATAAAATAAGTTTTAATTATTTTAACTTATTATTTTATTATTAGTATTTTTATTATAAATAGTTAATTTTTTGAATGTACTTTATTTATTATTATCATTTTTACAAATAACTTAGTAGTCACTGATAGATTTAAGTTGTACCATTAGATTTAGCTTAAAGAGACCTTTCAAACAAGCTATAATTTATAACCATAGAACTCTTAGTTTTAGAGTTGTCTTAGAAACAACTATAATTATTTTATTGTTCTTACTGTTCTTACTATTCTTACTGTTCTTACTGTTCTTACTATTCTTACTATTCTTACTATTCTTACTATTCTTACCATTCTTATTACTAGTTGTAAAAAACTATATAAACTCTCTCTTTTTCTTTTACCTCAAATTAGGTTTTGATCTCTGCAATCTCCTTTATATTAGAATTCTCTTAGTACAGAAACTAATAGATAGTCTTGTATTATTAATATTGTATCTAAATAAAGTATAATCTTTGCTCTTTTATTAAGTTTGTAATGAACTGCTACAGTGAAGTAATATTCCACTTAGATACTATTAAGAACCTCTCTTCTGTATCTTATGTTACTTATATTATAATAAAAAGACCAACACTTGTAACATTTTGATGCCTTCTAGCAAAAAAACAAAGAAATACTTCTGAAAGGATAATTAATTAAAAAAACTTTAAAGAAGCTCTCAAGAAACCTTTTTTAAAAGTTAAAAAAACTTCTCTTTTCTTCTCTAATGATTTCTAAAGAAGCTTCTCTTAGAAATCAAGAAGCCTTACTTTTCTTTTTTGCTGATCCTGATCTATATCATACTTGGTCTACATTATACAAATATTAAAAAAAAGATCTACAACCTCTAGAATAGATCTATGTTATATCATAGTATGAAAAGAGAATAATTACTCTAAATTGCCTCAAACCAAAAAAAATCTATTTCATGTTATATGAACTTTTCAAAGTTAAATCTAGACTTAGACTATATCTATTTATATCTATATTAAAGCTAGCAGTTTATTGCAATCTCTAGGTTAGGAATACCTGAAGGATGAGTACTCTATGAGCCAAACTTATAGGTGTAAAGACTCTAATTAAAGCTAGTAGCTTACTGTGACTTTTAGAAATAGAAATATCTGAAAGACGAGTACTCTATAAGCCAAAGTATAGATATAAAGACTCTAACAGCTAGTAGTTTATTGTAAACTTAAATATAGAAAAGTTAAGTGCAAATTATCTACAAGCCAAATAAGTAGGCATAAATAATTCTAAACTCTAATCTGTAGTCTCAGATATCTCATAACCCAAAATATAAGAGTAAAGTATCTTATTACCTATAATATATAAACAGAGCATATTAGAGATATATATAGAAAGAATACAAATACATGATTTACAATATTAAAATACAAGTCAAGCATATGCAGTACTTCAAACCCTAGATTCAGATTTATTTTGTCAGCTATGCTATCTAGGAACTAATTATCATAGATCATACTGTAACTTTTGATATTAGTATAGATTAAAATACTATACCAAATCCTATTCTCAATAAACAATAACTACATTTATAGAATTAATTAGTAGCTCTATCTATTCTAAAGCTAGAGCAACAGCACATAATATAATATTTAGTTGTTGATATAATACCCTTATAGAAAACTCTAAAAATATTGTTGAAACCTTTCTAAATAGATATACCTTATAATTCTATCTTCTTCTTAGTTTTGAAGCTATAGTCTTTGACTTCTATATTGAATTCTAAGCTAGTTCTACTATCCTTAACCCTTATCTAAACAGAACCCTAACAGAAGTTTTAGGAGATCTTAGTTTACCTATCTCTAATAAATATACTAGTAGTTTGACCACTTCGAATATAGTCCCATAGTTAGTCAATACTCAATAGACCTAGATTAAGCTACAACTTCTTTATCTACTTTAACCTCTTATAATAAAGACACTACTCAAATCTAATTTCCTCTATGAGATAGACAACAAACTCCAACTCTACTCCTAACTAATATCCTTCTTGAACCTTTTATATATACATCTAACTCTTAATTTTTCTCTATTCCTCCACTAATACTTCTAACTAATGATATTTTAATCTTAACCTCAACCCTCGAACTGCAACTACTAATCTTATTTCTCAGTTTACTCTTACTACTACTTTATTAAATAGAAGCCTTCTGATCTCTAGAAACTATCTCTAAGCAAACTTAGACCTTGATAACTCCTTTTCTTCACACTATACTCCTTCATATCTTTCATCTTTTTATCAACTTATTCAACTAACAAATCAAGCTAATGAGCTCTTTAACAGAATAATTCAAACTTTAGATAATCTAGAAATTGACAATACCTCTCTAAATAATCAGAATAATCAGATAGAATATAATCTTAAAAATTTCTTTGAGGTTGAAAACAATAATCAAGAGCTAGATTATCAAGAAAACTCATATACTGAATCTACAAATACTATTCAAGAAAACAAATCAAATGATATAACTATAGGTAATCAAGCATTACGAGAAGTAGCTACTGCTATAACCAATCTAGCCTGAGCTCTAGGCACTAGTAGTGAAAAGATTCTGTTTAAAATTAAATCTTTTTGAAGTGATAGAATTCAAGACTCTATAACTTAGTTAGAAAGTTCTAAACAAGCAGCTAAGGCTAACAGATAGAATGTTGTATGCTAACTTGAACTTGTATCTGCTTATCTCATTGACAATATTCAAGAATAGCTTCAAAGTCTAGCTAATACCTTTAACTATTTCAAACATCAACAACATGAATACCAAATTAATAGATGAGATATTATTAGCTTTTATCACTTGTTTAGAGAAAGGTTTTGCACTCCTTAACAAAAAGCTACTTGGCAAAAATAGCTCTTTGCTATATAACAAGGTTCAGATATAGTTGATACTTATATTAACAAATTTAAGCAATTAAAAGAACAAGTTAATTCAGGAAATAATTTTCCTGCTATATTTCTAATTTAGCTTTTTATTTAAGAACTTCGACCAGAATATTCTATAAATGTTCAAGCATTAGAACTAGCTAATCTAACAGTAGCTATAACTGTAGCATAATGTTGGCAAACTGGAAAGCTTATAGCCTCTAATACAAATTTCAGCACAGATAAAACTATTGAACAACTCACTAAACAAATCACTGAACTAAGTATAAACCTTGCAGAAAAACAGACTACCTCTACTTCTAAACTAATCTACTACTCAAATAACTTAAACAGAAACAGATTTGATAATAATAACTAACAAGATGCTATTTGCTATTATTGTAGAAGTAAAAGACATTACATTAAAGATTATAGCAAATGAAAAGAAAATTTTAATATGATTTCTATTCTGACTTCTAATCTGGTTACTACAATAGTCCTTCTCTAATAATAACTACAGGTCAGATAATAGAAGGAATAATAATCATTATTATAATCACTCTCAATCTTGAGAAAGAAACAGATCATATAACAACAACAGGTACTATGACAACTCTAGGTATAATGATAGAAACAGAAGCCAAGAAAGAAGCTATTCAAGAGATGGATACAGAAATAGAAACAGGAATAACAATAGCAGAAGCAAATCTAGAAGCCAATTCTCTACTCTTTATCCTAGAGAAGCCTATTCAGTAGACCTTGTTAATGATTATGATTTTAAACAATTTGAATCATATTTCTTAAATAAGTTATTGCAAATGGCTATAGAAACCTACTTTGCTACTCTTTCTTCTAACAATACTAACCAAATCTCAACTCATACTACATCAGTAAAATGCAATATTAAAATCAAGAATAAACCTTATCAAGCTATAATTAATAGTGATGCCTTAATTAGTATAATCTTATATCAAATTATCAAAGAATTAGAACTCAAAATAGATACTTGCTTTTCTAGTCTAATTGTGACAGCTACTAGACTCTTTATTAGATCCTTAAGAATAATCAAAGGCCTTCCTATAGAAATCGAAGGAATAACTATTCTTTTAAATATAGAAGTTATAGATGCTACCTCTTATTCCCTCCTCCTAGACAATGACTAGTCTCAGAAAGTTGAAGCTATGTATAATTAGAAAAATAGTGCCTATACTTTAAAATAGAATAAACAAAAAATTTATATACCTACTACTTATGAACAATACTAATCTTTACTCATTCAATCTACTATAAAAGAAAAATATAATTTAGACTATTTGAGTAAGAATTCCTATTCCAAAAAGAAGCTTATATTCTAATAGCTGCAGATTCAGAAACTAATAACTAACCTTGAATAATTCTAACTTCTAGACTCAGAAACAGACCTTCTATAAACAATCAATACAAAAAATACAAAAACTGCTATTCAAATAAATATATCTATGCAAACTGCATTGATAACTAATATAATAGATGCAAAAGACTAGAACATATCTCTAAATATTATTCTCACAATCTACCAAAGCTAAACTACTTCAAAGTATATGATAGCACTAAGTATTAATATACTAATTACCCTTATAACCATTGCTATCAATATAATGAGTTTAGACATATCCTATCTATTGTCCTCTTGCTTCTTTTAAAAAGGATAATCAATAATATAGATGTAGATATAGTCAAGATAAAGTAGAAAATAGATAAATGATTTACTATAGCCATAAAAAAATAAACTATTGCTGTAGATGCAAAACTTTCTAGATGCTAGAAGATATTTATCTCCTTAATGATATTTTAGTATGCAAAATTTGTTGAACTGATTTTTACAAACAACTCCCTAAAGAAGACCTACAAAGAATAGAATATTTCACTAATAGTAATAGACAAGGCCTTCTTAATAAATGTATCTTTTGTAAAGAAGAATATATTAGAACTAGAATATATAAATTAGATTCAACTTAAGAAGATTCTTGGTTTTGTAATCTAGAATATTTTTATATATATAAAGCAGCTCAGGATATAGAATGAAATCCTGACTATAATCTATGGACCTAAGTACATCATTATACTGAATCTACTAGAAATGCAAGATATGCATATGACCTTAATCAGAGTAGAATTTTTTGCCTTACTAAAATTCAGTTAGATGAAAGCCAACAAGATATCACTGAAGCCTTAGAACTCCAAATAAATGATTAGTCTAATCAGAACTACTCAGATGATAATATTAGCCTTATTATGAAAACACCTCATATAACTCTTTCAGAAACAAAACAAGAAATTTTAGATCGAATCCTACAAGAATCCTTTGACTAATCTTATCCTAATTTTGATTATTACAAAGCAATAGAAAATCTCTAAAAGAACTTTAATAACAAAGTAGCTCTATGTAAAAGTTGCTTTATGCCTAAGCAGAAAGCAGAGATTGAACAATACAAGGAATATTACCAAGAATACTATGAAAAATTAAACTCTAAACCCTAACCAAAACCTGAAGCAGAAACCCTATTTGAAGATCTCTCTACTCAACCTGAATTATCTGTTTGACCTCAAGTTCAATCTAATCTTAACTAAAATAAACTTATTGAATTACTGCAACTATAAGTTGAACAACAAGCCTATATTATTACTTTTTTCTAAGCCCAAGCCAAGACCTTTGAATACCAAACTCAGACTATTGAAATCTTCTAGAACAAAGTTAATAGTTTTAAAAGATTCTATCAACAAATAAGATATTTATACTAGGAACAATTTCTACAAGTAAATAGTGAACAGCCTATTACTTTGACCCTCTCATTAAATTTTTAAACCATCCTAAGCAAGATAAAAAACTACTTAGTGACTCAGATAAGCTTCCTTTAGAACTTGAAGCTTTAGAATCAGCTCTAAATTATAATTTATTTAAGAAAGAAATATATACGATCTCACAAAAAATAGCTTTAAAAATAGAAATGTTAACTTCAGACTAAGAAACAAAATTCAAATAATTACTTCGAGAATTTGCAAACCTCTTTGCAAAAGATATTATCTAACTAGGAAGAACTAATTTAGTAACTTACAAAATATATACTGAAGATATATTTCTGATAAGTTCTCAACTCTACTCAGTATCTGTTACTGAACAAGCCTTTATTAATGAAGAGATACAATAGATGCTTAATAATAATCTAATTAGAGAATCAACTAGCTCATGAGCATCCTAATTGTATTAGTTATGAAGAAAAATAAAAAGAAAAAATTTTGTGTAGACTATAGAAAACTTAATACGATAACTAAAAAGACTCTTATCCTCTATCCTGTATAGATAAACTTTTAGACTCTCATGCGAAAGCTACATATTTTTCTACTCTCGATCTTATGAGTGATATTAGCAAATAATGATACACTCCACAGACAGAGAAAAAATAGTATTTATCACTAAATATAGTACTTATAAGTTCAATATTATACTATTCAGATTGTATAATGCATTTGCAACCTTCTAATATCTTATGAATCAGATTTACAAGGCATAGTCTATAAATATATTGTTGTTTATTTAAATAGTACTAATATATTTTTACATACATTTGAAGATTATATTTAACATTTACATAAAGTATTTACTAGAATCAAAAAAGCAGAACTCAAGTTTAACTTAAAAAAATATACCTTTTAAATAAAGTGATTACTTTTCTTAAAATATATTATAGAAGCAAAAAGAATTTCACCAGACCAAGAAAAGATTATAGCTGTACAAAATATTCTCTTACCTACAAATGTAACTCAACTCTGATCATTTTTAGGACTTGCTAGATATTACAGATGATTTATACAAGGATTTTCTTCTATAGCCTAACCTCTAAATCAGCTATTATATCTAGATATTAAATATGAATAGAATTAATAATAACAAGAAGCTTTCAATGAATTAAAACAGAGATTAGTTATAGCCCTTATTCTAATCTATTCAAATTAAAAATTAGAATTTATTCTCTTAACAGATACCTCTTATAACAGATTTGAAGCAACTTTGAGTCAAATTGCAGATGATAGAAATGAATATTCTATTGCTTATACAAGTAAAAGTCTCAAAAAAGAAGAAGTTAACTATAGAACAACAGAATTAGAATGCGCTGCTATAGTATAGGCAATAGAACCTTTTCATAATTATTTTGAAACAATCATTTCACTTTAGTCACTGACTATTTAGCTTTCCAATAGTTAAAATCCTCCTAACCTAAAGGATGATTAGATAGATAGATAATGAAATTACAACTTTATTGCTTTACTGTGATTCATAAACTAGAATAAAAACATTCAAATGTTAATGCACTTTCTAGATTAAAAATCCAAACACATCCCTTTATAACTCTAAAGAAATAAATTTAGACTATTACCAAAATCTCTTAGAATACTTAAAAACAGATGAATTTCTTCTTGACTTAATAGACTTTGAAAAACAGATATTAATTAAATAATTCAGATTTTATGAAGCTAGAAACAGAATAATATATAAGAAAAACTGAAGGAACTCAGATAAATTAATCTGAGTAATTAGATAGACAGAAGTAGAATCTATTCTCTACATAATATATAATACCTTAACAGTTAGACATTTGGAAATAAATGCTATGTATTATAAAATAGCAAATTTATACTATTAGGATCAAATATATAAGAATATTAAGAATTATGTCCAAGTATGTGAAGTATGCCAATGATGAGTGAAGACCAAAAAAAAAAAACCTCTTTACCCTATTCAAATATGATGAGCTTTTGAAAAAATTAGAATTAATTTAGTTAGATTACTTCTAATAACTAAGCAAAATAATCACTATATTATTGTTGCTACTAACTATTTAACAAGATAGTCAGAAGCTAAAGCAATACCAGATACAAGTGCAGAAACTCTTGCAAAATTTATTTTTGAAGACATTGTTTGTAGACATGGAGTACTTCAAATAATACTCTCAGACAATAAAAAGAATTTTGCTAGTGAAATAGTCAAAATACTTTGTAAAAAGTTTTTGATTAAGCATATATTTTCTTCTTCTTACCATTCTCAAACAAATAGAATAGTAGAAAGATTAAATAGAACTCTTTGCAACTCTTTTGCAAAAATAAAAGAACAAGATAAAGACTGGGATATATATATACCTGCTGTCTTATTTGTATATAGGACAAAAAGACATTCTACTACAGAATATACTCTCTTTGAATTTTTTTTTTTTTTTAATTCAGCAATCATGCTAGTACTTTTATTTAATCAAGTCCTAATCTACGATTACAACTAA
>CAJVPM010000055.1:0-27051 GCA_910592325.1 Scutellospora calospora | reverse complement strand
AAAATTTTTATCTGATATTAAAAATTATTTTTAAAAGTTGCAGGCAAATTTGGCTGCAATACAATTTAAGGGATAGCCTTTTTTGTAATTATATTGCATGTAACTGCATTGCTACAAGCTCTTGTTATATTAACTTAATTAAACAAATTATCTTCCAAATCAGGATATTTAGCTAGTTTTCCTAAATAAAGTTTTTTAGCATATAGCGTAGCTAGTAATAAATTATCCTTTTTGCTTTTCTAATCACATATTTGCTTGGGTTTCAAAACAAATTACCTTGTAGTTTCATATATATTATTATTATTATTTATAAGATATTCTAAAATCATAAGTTTTTCTCTAATAGTCTACAAATGATGAACTTTAGAAAACAAGGTTTTCTTAGCTTTTTAAATCATTTGTTTGCAATATGACCCATTATAAAGTTGTAATATACATAAATTAATTATGAATTTATCTGTTATATTGACTTTTTATACTTATAAATTTTTATTTAAAATAGTGTAATATAAATTATAAGGTAATACAAAGTTATATATATTTTTAATGCAATATTTGTCTACATATTTACCTTGGGTATTTATAATATATATATCTCCCTCATATACAATACCTCCCTATATAAAGTAACTGTATCAAGCTTTAAAATGTTTAAATTTGTAAAAGACCTGGGTACTTTGGCGAACAAAATATAGTAATTTACAAACTTTTTATAATAAAGTATCTTTTTTATACTGACTTTAAAATTTTTATCATTAATTGAGTATTCATAAAGATTACTCAAGTAACTTTGCCATAAATCTTCATTCTTAATATAACGAATTGTTATTTTATTATCTTTATTAAAAGATTCAATGAAAAATAAAAAATATCAGTAAGTTTAAAAAATAACTGGATACTATCTCAGCTTTTAATCATGTTACAAATTCAACTATTCTGTTAATAATTCTTCATTAGATTCAAAAGCTAACATAAATAAGGATCTAAACCTAGTAGATTCTGAATTAATGTTTTTCTATATTTAATTTATAAACAAGGATAATTGGAGTAGCTGAAGTTGATACCTCACTAGGTTGTATTCAAAGAATAGTAGTATTTGTTTTTTTATGTTGGACTACTTTTTATTTTCTGTTTTATTATTTTTTGACAGTGATATTTGATAAATAATATAGAGATCATTAAAGAACTACTCAAGCATTGATTACAATTTCTATTTCAATTGATTGTAGTAAATAAGCACTATTATGATCACTAAAAAATAGCTTAAGTAAACTTCAATTATGTTATTCAAATTTTGTTGTGCACTATTATGATCACTAAAAAATAGCTTGAGCAAACTTCAATTATGTCATTCAAATTTTGTTGTGCACTATTAAGATCACTAAAAAATAGCTTGAGCAAACTTCAATTATGTTATTCAAATTTTGTTATATACTATTATGATCACTAGCTAATCATGCCTAAGTTGATACTTGAAAATATCTATAATCATTTAATCCATATAAAGGTCTAAAAGTATCTAGAATTAGAATAATAAAAGATGATAGCAAGAAAAAGTAAGTAAATTATGAAAAAAAAAAACTTGATAAACAAATAAATAAAATCAAGATTCATCTCACTTCTTTTTTTTTTTTTTGTAGATTTGGAATTGAAGCAATAAACAACTACCAGAATCAAAGACAAGGTAAATAAATTATAAAATAGATAAATGAATAAACAATTTAGAAAAAAAATAAAAACTCACTTTCAAATTCTTCTTTTATAGATCCAGAATCAGAATGATATTTACAAGAAGAGGTAAGTAAATTATAAAAATAAAAATAAAATAAAAACTAATCTTATTTCTTTCTTTTGTATATCAGAATCAAAATAACTAGAATTGAGAAAACTCACCTCTCAAATTCTTCTTTTTGTAAGTCTGGAATAACAAATCGTAATAGCAAGAATAGATAAGTTAATTACAAATAAATAACTAAAGTAAAAACTCATCTTATTTCTTTCTTTTGCAGGTCTATAATTGGAATGATTAATAACTACTAAAATAGAGAATTAAGATAGAGATTAGAGAATTTTATATAATCGATATATATTAATATATTAATCTATTGAATTTACTAACTATTGTAAAATAGGATACTTGCTTATTATTGTATTACCTATTATAAAACAAGTTACTCATTTATTATTGTGTTATCCATTGTAAAATGAGTCATCTGGTTTGTCAAAAAAATAATCCAGTTGGCAAATTTTATAGTTTGGGTTATTGAGTATATAGTTACTCGAGTTATAGTTTGGATCACTAAATATAGTTGTCACAGAAAATAGAGTTGCAGTCTACAATTGGCTATTTTTTCTTATTTAAATTATATTTTCACAAATTTACATTTCACAAATATGAATAAGCTTTTTAGTGCTGTAGTAGTTAAATTCTCTGTTTTTGTTATTACACCTGATCCTGCAATTTTATTAGCTAATAATGATAACTTGCAGAGAAAATTCTCTAGTTAAAATTAGCAATTTTCTTAAAAAATTAATTCTGTATAGTGCTTCTAATCAGGTCAGATCAGGTTCAGGTTAAAAAATTTTGACCCAAAAAACTTTGAGTTGGGTTTGAGTCAGGTTCAACAGGAGTAACCATTATTGCAGTTCAGAGTATTTACAAATTTGGTTTAATATAACAAGATTATTCTAGAATTTAAAAGATCATCGATAATTCACAAAAATAAATCTGATTAGCTATTTTTATTCCTTTTTTTTTAAATTTATATGACCTTTTTTTTAAATTTAGTTATTAAAAATCTAAAACATATATTGAAATTAGTATTTAAAGACTTGAAGATTTAGAATCTACTAAAGTTACAGTAGAATCCACTTATTTGCTCTAGCTATACCTATTCAAAAAATAAGTAGCTGATTAAAATTTCAGTATTGAGTAAAGTTTAAATTTACCTTTTAAATATTTTTATATTGTCAAAAAATATTTAGTGTAATCTATTTTGTTACAGAATTATTATATGATTCAACTTAACTTTCATAGATAATATTGAATCAAACCTAGTATATTTATAATTGTATTAATAGTTAATTTTTTATATTGAATTCAGAACAGAAAAAGCTAACTATACTTGTAAAAAAAGAGTTGACTATTTTCAAACCAAATGTATTAGTATAGTATTTAGTCAAATATTTATTTCTCTTAAAATGTCTAAAGCAAGACAATATGTTGTTATTCTTGAGAAGGTGTTATTGGTTCTTCAATCACATATCATATAATTTTACTTAACAAAGACTCAAATTTGAAAGTGACTGTTGTTGAATAGACTGCAATTAGTTACACAGCCTTGAGTAAAGCAGAGTAAAAAAATATTTATTTTGTTATAACCACTTTTGTATTTTTTTTTTATAAAGTATTCACTTATAGAATTCACCTAATAATACTTTTCTAAAGAGGTTTTTTATCTTATAATTAGTATGACAAAGATTGAATAATATCTTTCAAAAAGATTAGTGCAATCTGTAGATAAGATTTTTAAGCAATAAGAAAAAAGAAGAATTTAGTTTGTATGTATTAAAAAGTAGATAATGAGGCATTCAGAAAATATGCTATCTTTATTTGACTTTAAGTATTCTAGTATCCAAAATAATAGATTATATATTATTATACAAACTAAAGTTCTTTATAAAATTAAATCATCCTAACATTACTAAATTATATAGAATTTCAAGAAATGTTATATAATAATTTAAATAGTAATTATATTTTAAATTAATAATCTCATTTAATATAATATTAAATGCAGAAATAGCTAATTTTATAATGATAATCTATGAACTTATAGTATTTAGAAAAAAGTAAAAAGATCTTATAAAGTTTCTGAGTAGAACTTATTCAACTTACAAAGGAGGATTAACTTATTTATACAATAAAAATATTATTCATAAATTATGTTATATAGTGTCCCACTAGCAGAGTTAAAAAAAAAGAAAAAAAACATATATATATATAGTAAGTTTTATTTTAAATTTTGAATTTTTAATCATTTTTATATTAAATTTAAATTCAAATTAATATTTTAACTATTCTCTGGTCTGAATTTGTAGTTAGTAAAGGTAATATTATCTACAATCATATTAGTAATAGCAAATCTTATTAGTATAAGTATCTAGTTTTAAAAAATATATTTAAGCTAAATATATATGATTTATTTATTAACTTATTTATACTATTTCTTTATCTATAGGTTCTTTATCTACATTTTTTTTGTCTATTGCTTCTTCAGTACTATTTAAACTTCATATTTCTTACAATATTGTTAAAAGTATTACTTTTGTTTATTTTTTAAGTTAGTATACTTTGAGCATTATAATTCAGAAAGTAATATAAGTATCGAATTAATAACTAAAATAAGCTCTTCTTTTTTTATTGTTTTTTTCATTTTTTAGTGTTTTAGCCTCCTGTTCTGTTACTGAAATTGCTTGCCAAGTATTAGTGCTAATTTTTTACAATAAGGTATTTTTAATGAATATTTGTCTTCTCTTATGTGCAAGTATACTAAATAACTTCATTTCTTCACTCAAATTGATATTGCTATCTAAATTAGTGAATATGCTATTTATTTTTATTAGATTTAAAATTTGGTTTTTTCTTAAATATGTATGAAAATACTGCTGTTCTATATAAGAATTAGGTTAGAGTTGTGGTTTTGAATTTTTATTGTCCTTATACCTAATAATATCAAAAAGGTTAGTATGTAGCTAAAATTTTTTTAATATTAGAATTAATTTAATACAGCAATATATACTTATTAAGTTACTTATAAAAATTTATATAATTTCTTACAGTGATTTTCTAGTAATATTGTGATAGAATTAGAGAAATTAAAAACTTTAATGCTTTATTAATCTCTTTTATTATAGTATCAAGTCCTTAATACTGATTTCGAAGTCCTAAATGAGATATTACTAAAATATTTTCAATAGTTTTACAAATTTGAGGTTTTAATTTTAACATAGTTTCTTCATATAATATTTCTATTAATTTATAAATTGAATAATGTCTAGCTAACCAAATAGATGCAAATTGCTACCTGGATACATTTTTTAATAGAGGTTAGTTAGTTTGAACTCCAGTACAAAAGTTTATAATAGTCTGAAAGTAAGTAAAAGTCTAGTACAATTATATTTATTTTTGTTTTATATTATATTATAAATATTATAAATTAAAATTATATTAATATCTAACTTGTTCAAATTTTAATTTATATATTTCATTAGTTTGCTTTTTGGTCTATTTTAGATATCCATTAGATGTTGAATTATCATGACTAAGAATATATAGCTATATTAATTCTGATACTATTAAATAATAGTATATATTACATATCGAGTTCTATACTTTATAGTGATTAGCACATTTTCAAAAAAATTCTAATTGATTATCTGTTTGATATTCTTGGTATCAGGCAAATATTTTTATATTGATCTCCTTTAAAAATTAAAAATTAAATATAAGTAAATTAGTAAATTAAAATAATTTAAGATAATTTTATACTAATTTAGTTTAACAAATACTTTAAGCATGTTTATTTTTTTATGCAAAGCACTTAGAAGTTAAATTAACTAAAGAAATTTTTGTCTTAATTTTAGTACTTTATTATAGAGCATGCTATCATATATAACAGGTATTCATTTACATTTTTTAAACTTGATTCTAGTAATTATTTTAATATACTCTAAAACTTTTTGAATATTTATTAAAGAATTAGAATTAATAGAAATCAGATCAAGTACATATAAGTCTAGAATTTTTACTTCTTGGTCTGCTATAATTCTCTGTATTATACTAATTTGAGATTTTTGTAATTTGATATTAGATTTTTTAGATTTGTAAGGCTTAAATACTATTGTTTTATTTATATTTTCAGATAATATATTTGTTGAAATACTTCTTGATTTATTGAAGTAAGTATTAGTAGTTTAGTATTATATTTAGGACAATTTTATTTTTTGTTATCAATTTCTGATTTAAAACAATTTAACTAATTTTTAATTTTATTAGATTAACTATTTTGTTTTTTAGCTAGCTTATCTATTTCATTTACATCTTGATTTTTTTCAAAATATAAGTTATTTATTATTTCACTAATAAAATCATAAAACTCAATTTTAAGTATTTTTTCTATGTCATTATTTAAATAAAATAATTAATTAATATTATCTTTAAGAAGCAAATTGTTATTCTATAGATCAATTTTTAATTAGCTATCATTATTTGAATCAAAATTCAAAGCTACAAAGCTAGTTATAATATGAAATATAACTGTATTGTAACTCTGATCTAACTAATTTTTTTGGCTCTTTTGTTCATTATCAAAGACCAAAATTAAAAATCTATCTGGTAAAGGTTTAGGCTCAACTGTTAAACTTTCAATCCAATTAATAAATTTTGTATAGCTTTCCCTATCAGTAATATAACTATTAATATCTATTATAATTTTTAATTGAGTAATAGTATATTTAATTGCTAATACAGCAAGATTCATTTTAGAGATATATTTACTATACTGTGATTTATAAATTGTATCTACTATGACTATATATTTAAAAATTTTCTTTTGATATAATTGCTTATTATCATTATTAGTAAGTACTTCAATAAATTTTACTATTACAGGATTATGATTTTTAAGCCAATTTAAAAAATTATATGCTAGTAAATTTTCTAAAGAAAATTAATTACAATCATTAATTAAATAAATAATATTATCATATAAAAACTCTCATTCTAATAAAGCAATTTTAGTAATTTTTGTTATTCATTTTTGTTGAGTATTATATTGTTCATTCCATTGTTCTTTTAGATTCATATTTTCACTTTATAATTTATTTTTTTTACTTATTAGTATTTCTACCTGACTTTTATATAAATCTAAACTTTCTAATCTAATATTAAGATCAGTGATTTGCTTTTTAAGATATTCGTATTCATATTCTAATTCAAAAATTTTATTATTTTTAATTTCAATGATCTTTACTTGTTTGGAATATTCAGTTATAAGGGTATTAAGAGAATTATTTAAAGCTTCAATTTGCATAAAATAATCATTATTTATTTCTACTTGAATTCTAATATCAATAGTTAAAGATTCTATTCATATATTAGTACTATTTAAATTTAAGGTATTAGAATTATAGCTTCACTTTCTTAAGTAAGGTAATGACTTATCTTTAAATAATTTATATAATTATCTTTTGCAAAAATCTAGTTATAGTGTTTTTCACAAATTATATACTTTTTTAACTTATTTTGAAGAGTACTTAATTCAGAAAAATATAGTTTAAACAATTTAATTTGAGTTTTAATAGTATTTGTAAATATATTTCAAATTTATTAATTATTCTTAGTTTTGTATTTACTTAATTTTTTATGTTCATAAGTATTAACAAGTATAGAAAATAAACAGAATAGTGAGTTTTCATCTTCTATTTTAAAATATAAAAAAAAATATAAGTAACAATAAGTATAATAAGTAATAATTTAAATTAAAATACTAACTGTTTATTTTAAATAATTAGAAATTGTTTTATTTAAAACAGTAACTTGCAATCTCCAATATGATTATATATAAATACTGCAATATAAAAACTCATAAGTAAAAATTTAAATTTTATCATAATTAATATCATCATTATTTGGTATATATATATAATCAAAGCAATAAAAAAGTAATATTATATATATATTTATAGGTTTTTATTTTTAAGCTAATATATACAAGTATACTAGAAAAAAATAAGACTTTACACTTTCAAGTTTATCATTTTTAATTCATCTCATAAAAATTTTTAATTTTTACTATAATAATCATTATATTCGAATATTATGTACAATAATATATAAGTAGAAAGTATTATATATATACATAATCAAAGCAATAAAAAAGTAATATCATAGGTCTGGTGATCTTAGTGTAGTAGTTAGATTGTCAGACTGTCATGCAAGAGATCTGGGATTCAAATTATTGTTGACGAATTTGAATAATTACCCAGATCTTTGTACTCAACTTATGGTAAACTCTGCTCATTTCTGGAGATTACAAACCTGTAAATCACGTTGTACTAATATCAATTGGACATTGGAAGTATGACACAATACTCAAGTTATGTTACGTGAATAAATCTTGATAGGATCTACAGGCAGGGAACCTGTATAGTAGAAATTCTGAGTTTGGTAAAGTAGTATAAATTTTAATGATCAAGCCAGTTAATGCCTGATCTAATGAAAAACTTGAGTACAAAGGATATAAGATCGATAGGTGCAAGTAAGTCTACTATATAATGTAGCCTGGTACCTTGTATTAGTGGCAACACCAACTTGGCTTAGCAGCTAACTAGATTGAGAGGATCTACTTCGTAAAATATCTAGCTAAAACTTGAAGGACTATATCTAGTAGATGGCTATAGCAAAAACTGGATTTGTACGAACATCGACAAGGGTCTAATCCAAGTGAATCTGTAAAATAGACACATGACCACTTTGGTAGAAAATACTTTTGAGGTTAACTGAAGCTCTGCAGCTTACAATATGTTAGGCATACGTATCTCGAAAGGACCTAAGCTGTGCAGAAAAATGGATCTACAGGTGAACTAGCTAGCATAAGCAGTTGGTCATAGTAGTGAAATTAGTTTGGAATATAAGAAAGAGTTAATGATCAGAGTGTTTAAATAGGTAACTCATAGGCGAGTTGCAGGTTTGGCAGTATAGTGTAGAACTAACAGATAGTTGATCATCTATATAACAGATTACTTAAATTAGACAATGACTAAAGTTATACATGTAGCTTGTTGTATACTCATCATATAACTATAAAACCTTAAAAAACTGTTCATATGATAATTTCGCAATAACAAACTAATAAAAATCTAATTGGCCAAGGAAATAGCCTTAAAAAAAAAAAAAAAAGTAATATCATATATATACTTGCAGGTTTTTACTTTGCAGCTTTTATAAGCTAATACATATAAGTATCGCCAAGAAAAAATTAGATTTTATGCTTTCAAATTTATTATTTTAATTCAGCTCATAAAAATTTTAAAATTTTATCACAATTAATATTATCATTATATTTTAAGTACTATGTACAATAATATACAAGTAGGTAGTATTATATATGTATACAATCAATGCAATAAAAAAGTAATATAAGTAAGACCGTAATGCTATAAGTATTCAGACAAAGTTTTTTAAATTAAAATATTGATGTTCAATCAATTTTAATAATAAAGATAAATAGATTTTGAAAACTTTGAATGATAATTATAATATAATATTATATAATAAAACTTGCATTAAGAGTAGAGTATCTACTCAAGAATATAGTTTAATAAATTATTAAAGTTTGATCAAAAGTGCTTAAATACTCATAATAGTATGAATTGACTCATATCATATATATACTTACAGATTTTTATAAGCTAATACGTTTAAGTATTATTATAGAAAATGAGTACTTTTAAGTTTATTATTTTTAATTCATCTCATAAAAATTTTATAATTAATATCATTATATTTGGATATTATCATTATATGCAATAATATATAAGCAGATAGGATTATATATATACAATAAAAATGATAAAAAAGTAATATCGATATTGTATATATACTTATGAGTTCTCACTTTAGAATATTCATAAGCTGATATATATAAGTGTTGCCAAGAGACAAGTTTATAGATATATATATATGTAATTAGTACTATATTAATTAAAATCTAGTAAGTAATAAATTAATCACTTTTCTTTGTGACATTTTATATTGTAGCAGTATAGCTAATTAATTTTAAGAATGATTATTAAATTTTAGAATGCTAATATGCAATTATGTAATATAAATCATTACTATATTTGAAAATACCAAATATAGAAAAACACCAGACTGCATTATTACACAAATTGCAGATCACTTCTGAAGCCCTCCTAACCAATCAAAATTACAAATTTTAAAGATAGAATTGATATGAAACCAAATGAGATTTGAATTAAAATTATTAAAATTTATAATTTATATTTAGAATAAAATATTTTAAATATAACAAAATACCTTAAATATTACTACAAGATAGATATATATGTCTTATATATTTACTATCAATTTTATTATAATTATAAAAAAGTTTTTTAGTTCATTTTTATAATTAAACTATATTTAATTTTAAATCCAAACTTAGCATTTATAATTTGACTATTATTTTACTAGTATATATATGTATATATTTATATTCTAGAAAATATATTTAGCTCATATCTTAACTATATAAGTAATGCATTTCTCATAATCTAAAAATTACATAAAAAATTAGTGAAAAGCTATTATATATATATATATTTATTTATGATATTTTTAACTGTTAATACTAAATGTAATAAAAAGTATATGTGAATATTAAAATATATACTATAACTTTTATAAATATTTATTATCTTTAGTTTTTTTATTGTTTAGTGAACTAAAACTTGATGATCTAGTAGTTCAATATTTATATAGCACCTATTTCTTATATGTTTTGTATAAACTTTGCTAGTTGAAATGCAATATAAAAGTTGTAGAATTTAATAGAATTCAACTGATATTATTAAAATATAATATAAAAACTCTAAAGTTTACTTAGTATATTTCATATTATATTGCAAAAATAAGTTGTATGAGTTTCTCAAAAAGTATAAAAAATGTACAAAAAATTTTTTTTATCAACTATAATTGGCTAATTAGCATGTAATATCAATTTTAATTAGATTAGAGAATTTCAGAAGTGATCTGTAATTTGTATAACAATAATGGTTACTTCTGTTATTAGGTTTGAGTTAAACATAAACTTATCTGATCTGACTTGAAATTTAGAGACTTTATGTAATTTAAAAATTGTACTTTTAAGCCAATTAGTATCAATTGTATAGAATTTAAATAAATAATTATCATAATGTTAGAATTAATTATTTGGTATTATGTATCTGACTAAAATTATAGTAGACCTAAATTATGAAATTACATTATACATAAAATTTCTGACTAATTAGTAAAATTGATATTAGGTAATTACAATTTATAGTAATCTATAATATTTTGAAATTTACTGCTACTTTTATAATTCATGAAACACCTGATAATTTTCTTTTTACTTGAAATATTCTTAGTCTTGTCTAGTAAATTACCTAACCTTTTAGAAACTATATTGCTATTATTAGATTAGAAGTCTGAAGACAGTGATATAGATTTCAAAAAGTTAGATAATTACCAGATAAGACTGAATATTTCAGATAACAAAAAAATTATCAAATGATTTAGTATAGAGATTAGAATTAGTTGTAAAATTTAAAACTCGAATTGTTAAATATGATTATGAAAAAAACTGATTTATATTAAATCAGATTAGCTTAAATCAAATTTAATTCAAATTGTCAGATAAAGATTTAGCTAAAAAGAAAAAATCTGAAATTACTTTTTTATTATATTAGATAAATTAGTTACTAATATATAATTTTGAAATTTAATAGTGATAAAAAAAGAAAATACTGAAATAAAATCAAATACTAATTTAAAAACTGGTTTGTTAAAAAGTTACAACAGAATTAGAATATTACAAAATAATTTACTATTTAAACTAGTTTAATTTGAAGTTGAAGTTAAATTTCATTATTCAGTTTCAATCTGCAGAGGTAACTGTTTTTATTACTCAAATTACTAAAATCTTTAAAGAGAAGATAACCAATCAAAATTGTAAATTTTAAAAAAAATTTCAAAAAAATATATTGAAAATAAAGTGAAATAAATTTAATTAAAGACTATATATTAGCAAAATTTATATAGAGATATATATTGTTACAGATAGCATAGCTTTCTTAGTATACTATAAGTAATAGTAAAATAGCTATCTAATTACTTTAAAAAGCAGTGTCCAAGAGAGAAGTTTCTTTAACTAATTATAAAGACAAGTTTTACTCTACAAGAGGCAGTTCGTTTAGGTTTATTTAATAACAATATATTTATTAATTATAAATATTTAAAGTCAAGTACAAGAGAGGAAGGAGTTGAGGTCTAAACAACTAAAGAGTAAGAGAGGGAATTCTACTTGTATTTATAACTTTTAGCAAGCATCATATAAGCATCAGCAAAGTGTTATGTAAATGACTTGTGCAAGCGTTACTTAAGCGTTCGTGCAAGTGACAGTTAAGCGTCACTATTAATAGTTTTGCACAGTAAGAGGCGCAGTACTCAGCACAGTTCAGCACAGTCTGACACAGTCTTTCAGCACAGTCTGGCACAGTATTAGCACAGTATTTGGCACAGTATTCAGCAAAGTATTCGGCACAGTTCAGCATAATGTTCAGCACAGTCTGGCACAGTTTTGGCACAGTATTTTCTTGCTACGGCCTATGTTTTCTCTGGATATTATATAATAACTTTGGATATAACTTATATCATCGTGTAGCTGATATTCTTGACTACAAAGTTACTTAAGAGTATTTTTCACTATGATCGCTTTTTGAGGTACTTCACTTAGAGGTGAATGTTTATAATAATTTTCTCTACTCTAAAATATCTATACTAAAATAATACAATATAAGAAATAACTAAATACTAATAAATGTAACTAATAATATAACTATAATATAATAATAAAATAATAATAAAATAACTAAAAATTTCAACTCTTTCCTGTAACTTACTACAACAATACTACACAAAATAAAAAATAAAAGAAAAATACAAAACAAAGAAAACCTTCCTCCAGAAAAGACTTTAAATAAAAGGAAGTTAATTCCTTTCAACAAACCAACAATACAAACAACTGACAACAAATTCACCGTGCCTAAAGATACAGAAAAAAATAGAGAAGAGGCATCACCTCTCCAAAAATATTACTACAGCGACTTCCTCCAACTCTACTAACACAACAAACAACAACAACAACAACAACAACAACAACAATAACAATAACAATACTTGCGACCCTAATGCTACAACAATGTCAATAACTACATCTAATAACGAAGATATGCAAATCTAACACGAACACCAAAAAAAAATTCTTGACCTAACTACTATTAATACAACTAACCTCACTTACAAAATTACTTTTAGTATACTCTCCTCAAACAAACAACAACTCTATACTATAGAATACCACAAAACAATCATCATTGAAAATGTTACTCTTCACCCAAAATATTGGATTGATACAACCCTCAACAGTGACTCTGCTTTACTTTTTACTATTACCAAATTATCCAATAACGCAATTAATATTACTGTCATTAATATTACAACTAACATAACCCAATCGTCATCACTTATTCAAACATATCAAAATACAAAAAACCGCTACCTTGAAACTAATGCCTACAAACAAAACTCTGCATTTCCTATTATGCTATATGATACAGCTGTACTCTTCAACACTATGCCCACAACAACTACACCAAATACTTGTGCTCTCTTTTCTGAAATTCGTAATATATTACACATAGAGACTAGTACTACTCAACTCATTGAAACTCAGACTGAAATAGAAACTAATTCTGATTCTAATAATAATGATAATACACAAAATACAAATACAAACATACAGATGGATGCTGAACCTAGTGATACAACAGACTCTCCAAACCAATCTTGAGCAGACCAAACTGAACATGAACTCATTAAGCGACCTATATCATCTTCCTCCCACTATATATATGATACCATAATGGATGAAGTATCATCAAACCCAGATACACAGACACTAGCTAATATTCTACTAACAAAGAAATTATTATATGCTGAAGTAACCCAAAACCCATATCTTAGTTCTAACCCTAATGATATTCACCAAACTATAACTAACGATAGCGATGAATAGGCTAACATGCTTATCGATAATATAAATGAAAAACAACATACTTCTTTTGACCAATTACTATGGCCTATTCAACATATAGCTATAGCTTTAGAAACACCTGAAGGTATCCAAGAACTCACTACTTACAAACTACAAACCAAACTAATTCAAACTCTTATTCTATCTGCTATCTCTTTCAAATTCAAACACCTCAACACAAGTTTCTTCACCACTTTGACTCGCAACAAAAATTCTACTCTAGCTCACCAAAAAGAATTTCAAAACCTACAAACCAATGCTATTAACAACTATAAAAAACTCTATGATATTAACTTTACAGATCGCAATACCAGAAACACAATTACCAAAATGCTAAAAACTCACCTAGCAACTCAATTCTTCCTCAACATTGACTTAACATGTATAAACAAATTTAATATATATAAAATTATTTGATACTGTCACAGATTTATGCATATAGATAAAATCGAACCAGACAATATCAAACAGGCTATCGATGAAGTACAACAATCACTTCTTAAACTACTTCCTGATGATCCCGAATTAATATCTGAAGACATTCGAAGCTTATTACCATTCTCACTCCCAGTAGCAAACAGATCTACTACTAGAGGAGTAGTAAATGCTCTGAGAAAAATTTACAAATTTCAAAAACTCCCAGAATCATACTTTCTAACCTTACCTCCTATTCCACCTAACTCAGAAGATTTAATTAAGCCTCTATCTTACTATTTCCTAATTAAAGAAAAGAAACGACTCCAATTTCTCTCCTACTACTAACAAAGACTTCTTAAGACCTTTTCATTCAAAAGAATTTTAGAAAGCTACTTTGATATCCTAGCTCCAAAACTGCCTTTACCAACAACCTACTAAGAACTAAATCACAGATTCTGTTTACTTTTTCCCCTAGATACTAATGATTCTAAAATTGATATACCCAAGATCATTACTACACTCTATAAAGACTACGCTTTCAGAATAATCCCAAATGACTACTTCAAAGCAAAACTTCTTCTTCTAAAAGACATATCAAAAATCAAAACAACTACAACCTTCACCTTTTCAATTACTGATGATAGTGCAGCACAACGGTTCTACAAACAAGTATCAGCAAAATACAAAATAATCTTCCCTATACCAGACTACATCATGACTACAAACCCAACTGAAAAACCACAATTACCAAATAAGGTAACTTTGATTCTAAAACATAACATAACTCTACCAATTACTTCTCCTCAACAACTCACAAATACAGCAAGACTTCTTAGAAAAGATTATTACTTTACTAAGATTCCAGAAGAATAGCTTAACATAACAATCAACAAAAAAGAGAAAGCACTCAAAACAAATAAATCTTCTAACCTATTACCACTAATCTCTACTACTATTGAAGAACTCCAAACACAAATCACTAGTAACTCAATATAGATACAAATTCCAATAACTGAACAAGCCAACATACTTTCTATACTTCAAACTCTCAGGCAATACTATACTACTCATTCAATTCCTAAATATCTACTTAATCTACTACCTTTACCCAATCCTACTTGGGAAATCTTTAATACTACTAATGACCAAATACATATATGAATCAGCCTCTCACTCTCCATCACCAAATTTCTAAATTTTTAACTATGACCTTAATCTTCCCAATTCACAACTACTAATCCTGCAATAAGCAATTCCTTACATACACAACATCTTTTCAAAATAGCTACTCACAATATTCAAGATTTCAACAATATTACCAAACAACAACTATGGATTCAATACTGTATCCAAGAAAACTACGATATAATCAGCATTACTGAAACCAAACTCACTGAAAGCAACTGGCACGACAAAACTTTATCCACAACAGCATACCTATTTTATACATCTAACAACAACTTACCCAACTCTCACTGTAATCAACAATCAAGCCTTAGCACTGCAATTATGATACGACCTCACCTCTGACAATTCATATACAATATACAAACTTTTCCTAGCACTGCAATTATGATTGATTTCTTCTTCCTACACAAAAACAGAATCAGAATTATCTCTATATATATACCTTCTAATCACGCACAACTCAGATACAACATACAACAACAAATTATAAATTAGACAAAACAAAGTACAAACCTTACAAATTCACACAATTATCCTTGGTGACTTTAACCATAACCTAAACCATAACCTCCCATCTAACTTATCTACTTATCTCCAAAACCATAACTTCCTATCTACCATTAACTACTTTTACTCCCAAACTCCTACATAATAAAGAACAAACTCCAGCAGCCAGATAGATGAAATCTGAATACTGAAACAACTTATCAATATATTTAACACTCCAGTTCTATATAACTCAGAGCTTATTACAAATAGTGACCACCAAGTTATCACAATCAAATAGCTATTCAACCCTACATACAAACTATCTAGATCTAATAAAGCAACTCAATACAAAATCTACAACTACACTACTATGAACCAAGAGAAATGAGAAAACTTTGAAACTACAATTTCAACTTACTTAACAAATCAATCTATTTCTAACTCAAACCTAGATATCTCTATTGACAAACTATAGCATATTCCACAAACTGCAATCTTAACATTAGCAAACAAATATATACTATACTCATACTGAACTAACAAAACTTACAAAACCTACTCTACACCTGCTTCCAATTTATAATTTGTTGTTATATGTCGTATTTGAGTTATGTGTGATTAGAAGGTATGTATATAGAGATAATTCTGATTCTGTTTTTGTGTGGGAAGAAGAAATCAATCATAATTGCAGTGCTAAGAAGAGTTTGTATATTGTATATGAATTGTTGGAGATGAGGTTGTATCATGATTGCAGTACCAAGGCTTGATTGTTGATTACAGTGAGAGTTAGATAAGTTGTTGTTAGATGTATAGAATAGGTATGCTGTAGTGGATAAAGTTTTGTCATGCTAGTTGCTTTCAGCGAGTTTGGTTTCAGTAATGCTGATTATATCGTAGTTTTCTTGGATACAGTGTTGAATCTATAGTTGTTGTTTGGTAATATTGTTGAAACCTTAAATATTGTGAGTAGCTATTTTGAAGAGATTTTGTGTATATGAGGAATTGCTTATTGCAGGATTAGTAGTTATGAATTGGGAAGAATGAGAGTCGTAGTTAAAAATTTGGAAATTTGGTGGTGGAGAGTGAGAGGCTGATTCATATGTGTGTTTGGTCATTAATAGTATTAAAGATTTCCCAAGTAGAATTGGGTAAAGGTGGTAGATTAAGTAAATATTTGGGAATTGAATGAATAGAATAGTGTTGCTTGAGAGTTTGAAGTGTAAGAGGTATGTTGGCTTGTTCAGTTATTAGAATTTGTATCTGTATTGAGTTACTAGTAATTTGTGTTTAGAGTTCTTCAATGGTAGTAGGGATTGGTAGTAATAGATTAGGAGATTTATTTGTTTCGAGTGCTTTCCCTTTTTTGTTGATTGTTATGTTAAGCTATTCTTCTGGAATCTTAGTAAAGTAATAATCTTTTCTAAGAAGTCTTGCTATATCTGTGAGTTGTTGAGGAGAAGTAATTAGTAGAGTTATATTATGTTTTAGAATCAAAGTTGCCTTATCTGGTAATCATAGTTTTTCAGTTAGGTTTGCAGTCATGATGTAGTCTAGTATGGAAAAGATTATTTTGTATTTTGCTGATGCTTGTTTGTAGAACTATTGTGCTGCACTATTATCAGTAATTGGAAAAGTGAAGGTTGTAGTTGTTTTGATTTTTGATATGTCTTTTGGAAGAAGAGGTTTTGCTTTGAAGTAGTCATTTGAAATCATTCTGAAGGCGTAGTCTTTATGGAGTGTAGTAATAATCTTGGGTATTTCAATTTCGGAATCATTAGTATCTAGGAGAAAAAGTGAATAGAATCTGTGATTTAGTTCTTGGTGGGTTGTTGGTAGAGGTGATTTTGGAGCTGGGATATCAAGTAGCTTTCTGGGATTTTTTTGAATGAATAGGTCTCAAGGAGTCTTTGTCGATAGTAGAAGAGAAATTGGAGTCGTTTTCTTTCTTTAATTAGGAAATAGTAAGATAGAGGCTTAATTAAATCTTTTGAGTTAGGTGGAATAGGAGGTAAGGTTAGAAAGTATGATTTTGGGAGTTTTTGGAATTTGTAAATTTTTCTCAGAGCATTTACTACTCCTCTAGTAGTAGATCTGTTCGCTACTGGAAGTGAGAATGGTAATAAGCTTCATATATCTTCAGATATTAATTCAGGATCATCAGGGAGTGGTTTAAGAAGTGATTGTTGTGCTTTATTGATAGCCTGTTTGATGTTGTCTGGTTTGATTTTATCTATATGTATAAATTCGTAATAGTATCGAATAATTTTGTATATATTAAATTTGTTTATATGTGTGAAGTCAATGTTGAGGAGGAATTGAGTTGCTAGGTGAGTTTTGAGTATTTTGGTAATTATGTTTCTGGTATTGTGATCTGTAAAGTTAATATTATGGAGTTTTTTGTAGTTGTTAATAGCATTGGTTTGTAGGTTTTGGAATTCTTTTTGGTAAGCTGAAGTAGAATTTTTGTTGCGAGTAAAGGTGGTGAAGAAACTTGTGTCGAGATGTTTGAATTTGAGAGAGATAGCAGGTGGAATAAGAGTTTGGATTGGTTTAGTTTGTAGTTTGTAAGTGGTAAGTTTTTGGATGCCTTCAGGTATTTCTAAAGCTATAGCTATACGTTGAATAGGCCATAGTATTAGTTAAAAGAAGTGTGTTGTTTTTCGTTTATATTATTGATGAGCATGTTAGCCTATTCATCGCTATTGTTAGTTATAGTTTGGTGAATATCATTAGGGTTAGAACTAAGATATAGGTTTTGAGTTGCTTTGGCATATAATAATTTTTTTGTTAGTAGAATATTCACTAGTGTCTGTGTATCTAGATTTGATGATACTTCATCTATTATGGTATCATGTGTATGGTGAAAGGAAGATGATATAGGTCACTTAATGAGTTAGTATTCAGTTTGGTCTGTTCAAGATTGGTTTGGAGGGTCTGTTGTATCACTAGGTTCAGCATCTATCTGTGTATTTGTATTTGTATTTTGTATATTATCATCATTATTAGAATCAGAATTAGTTTCTATTTCAGTTTGAGTTTCAATGAGGAGTACAGCTGTATCATATGGTATAATAGGAAGTACAGAGTTTTGTTTGTAGGTGTTAGTTTCAAGGTAGCAGTTTTTTGTATTTTGATATATTTGAATAAGTGATGACAATTGGGTTATGTTAGTTGTAATATTTATGATGGTAATATTAATTGCATTATTGGATAATTTGGTAAGAGTAAAAAGTAAAGTGGAGTTACTGTTGGGGGTTGTATTAATTTAATATTTTGAGTGAAGAGTAACGTTTTCAATAACAGTTGTTTTGTAGCATTCTATAGTGTAGAGTTGTTGTTCGTTTGAGAAGGGTATACTAAAAGTGATTTTGTAAATGAGGTTAGTTGCATTAATAGTAGTTAGGTTGAGAATTTCTTTTTGGTATTCGTATTAGGTTTGCATATCTTCGGTATTAGATGTGGTTGTTAATATTGTTGTAGCATTAGGGTCACAAGTATTGTTATTGTTGTTGTTGTTGTT
This sequence comes from Scutellospora calospora, assembly GCA_910592325.1. NCBI lineage: Eukaryota > Fungi > Glomeromycota > Glomeromycetes > Diversisporales > Gigasporaceae > Scutellospora > Scutellospora calospora. The sequence goes on along the minus strand of CAJVPM010000055.1, from coordinate 7,518 downwards.
GTTGTTGTTATTGTTGTTTGTTGTATTGGTAGAGTTGGAGGAAGTTGCTGTAGCAATATTTTTAGAGAGGCAATACCTCTTCTCTGTTTTTTCTGTATCTTTAAACATGGTGAATTTGTTGTCAGTTGTTTGTGTTGTTGGTTTGTTGAAAGGAATTAACTTTTTTTATTTAAAGTCCTTCCTGGAGGAAGGTTTTTTTTTTGTTTTGTATTTTTCTTTTATTTTTTATTTTGTGCAGTATTGTTGTAGTGAGTTACGAGAAAGAGTTTTTAGTAACTTCTATTTTTTTTTTTTCCTTACTTTTTATATGTCAACAATATATACAACTTTAGATTGTCTAATTTAAGTGGTCTGTTCGAAGGTTCTACACTAGCTGCTATATCTGAAATTTATTTGAATATTTCCTATTTAAACTCTCTAGCTATATGCCATTTTATCTGAAAGCTATTGTATTACCTTATTCATCTAACCTATACTATTTCTATTTTCAAAAGATATCAACAAAGCTAATATTAATCTACAAACTTTATAATTCGAAGCCTAGGCCTATCTCAGGTATCTCTTTACCAACTTTCTAATCAATAGGTGCTGTAGTATCTAACTATGCTATGCTATATCCTAATTTAGCTTGTATATACCCTTGTTCGATATTCATACAAATCTAGTTTTTACTATAGCTTTCCACTGAATTAGTTATTTGTGCCTTCAGATATCACATAAGATAGGCTTTCTCAGATCTGATTACTACTCAGATTAGTGTTGCTGAATGTCATCTGTGCCTCCAGATATTACACAAAACAGATCTTCTCAAATCTAGTTAGCTGCTAAACCAAGTTGGTATTACTATACGACCTTGTGTAATAGACTTATATGTACTCATTTTACTAATCTTTTCATATACAGGTTTACTAACAGACTTATTCACATTCTAGTCACCAATCTTTTCATATGCAGATTTTCTATTCCAGATCAAATGTTAACTGGTATAACTGTCAAAATCTGTACTACTTTATCTAACTTGGGATTTCTACTATGTAGGTCCTCTACTTATAGATCTTATCAAGATTTATTCATATAACATTATGCTTTCCTAAACATTTCGTCACATATTCAATACCTCGATTGATATTAGTGCAATATGATTTACAAGGTTACAACTCCAGAAATAAGCAGAGTTTACTATAAGTTAAATACAGATGTCTAGGTAATTATTCAATTTTGTTGATAGTAGGATTTGAACTCTAAACCTCTTGTATGATGATCTGGCAACCTAACTACTATACTAAGATTACCAGACCTAAAATTTATATATATAAAAAAGTATTATACAAAAAATTTTAAAAAACATACTTATAGAATAATGTTGTTAATTTAAATTACTAAAACTAGAAGATTATTAAACTTAATTAAATAGAATTAAAGGTATAATATAATAGCTTCTAATAATCAAATATTACTAGGCTATTCTATTGAAAATTTTTTTTATCAAAATAGAAGTTCTAATGATTTTCAGTAAGTTCTAATGATTTTTAGTAACTTCTAATTTGCTGATTCAAATTAATTATCCGAAGTAAAATTAGATCAGTTTTAAAAAAAAACTAGTACTTAAAATATTTTTCAATTCTAGATATTTTTACTAATTAGTTTTTTTTTTTTTTTTTTTTTTTTTTTTAAGGCAGCTTACATTGATGAAGAAATTTTTATTAGAATTGTTAATAAGATTATACATTAATAATCTCTACTGTTTGTAATTACATGAAAAGTGTATAACAAGCCACATGTACAACTTTAGTTATTATCTATTTTAAGTAGTCCATCACGTAAGCATTAGGCTATCTGATTGGTTCTACACTATACTGCTATACCTGTAACCTACCTGTGAGTTACCTATTTAAATACTCTGTTCATTAACCTATACAGATCCAACCTAACATTACTGCAATAACTAACCGCTTAAGTTAGCTAGCTTGTTACAGATCTATTTATCCAAATAGCTTAAGTCCTCTTGAGATATATTATACTAGATATATTGCTAGTATCACAGAGCTAGTTAATCTTGAAGCAAACCTACTAGAGTAGTTCATATCTATTTTACGAATTCACCTAGTTTAGACCCTTGTAGATGTTTATACAACCCCAGGTTCTACTATGGTCCTCTACTGGTCAGTTGACTTAGTTCTTTTTTAGTATTTAGCTAGTCCCAATTATCCTTCACCTAGAGACCTTGAAACCTTCTACCTTTATTAGACTGAGTTTTCTTCTCAGATCAAACTTTAGCTGATATAGTCCTGTTGGAAGGCCGTAATACTTTACTGACTCAGAATTTTATCATGCAAGTTTTCTGCTTATATATTCTATCAAGATTTATTCATATAATATTATACTACACTTCAAAGTTCTGATCGATTTGGTACAACTCAATTTATAGAGATACATTTCAGAAATGAACAGGGTTTACTGTAACATATCACAAGGTTAGAGAAATTATTCAAATTCATCAACAGTAGGATTTGAACTCCAGACCTATTGCATAGTAGTCTGACAACCTAACCACTATACTAGATCACTAGACCTTACTAATTAGTTTTTATATAATTCTATTAGTTAATAATATATTAGATTCTAGTAAGAAAATTATTTCAGTATGATTTGCTACTAAAATTACTAGAATTCTAGAAAATTTTGAATATCCAATGACAACACTATTATAAAACATATTTTTAAATTAGAAAAACTAGAAGCAAATTAATATATATATAGATATTGCTAAAATTTATATACAGAAGCAAATCATTAACTCTTCCTATAGATCACTTGTACCAAAACTTCCTAAAAACATTTGTTCATAACTAAATATTTTATTAAGTAAACTACTCTTAGGCTACTAAGCAAAATTGTTCTACACAAAATTTTGCTTCAATAGAGTCTAATTTTATATCTTTCAAACCCAAACTTGCAAAGATATTTACTTAAATATTTAATATAATACTTTTATTATTATCTCTAAATTTTACTAAAACAACAACTCTAGATTACTAAAAGAGTTTTGTTTAGCTCATTCTCAACTTCACACACATATAAATTTTATATAAAATGAATAAAAACTCATTAAATTATTAAAAGAAAACTCATTTAAAGTTTTTTTAAAAATTTTAGGAAAATAAAATTTTTTTTCTTTCTTCCTTCAAACCTGAAACTAAATCATATAACAAATGAACTAAAATTCATTGGTTCATCCAAAATAGTACCAATTATTAAAATTTCCCTTTTAAATTCATTTTAATTAAACACAAATTAATTACTTATATATATATATATATATTTTTTTTTTTTACAAGTAACCTCTTTAGCCATATACTTTATTAAATTTATTATAATTTGTTACAAGTAATGATTACAACATATTCAAATCTATATAAACCTTAGGACTAATTTATCCACAAGGTATTCTTAATCTAATTTATATTACCCTACTATAGTATTTCTAATTAGGGTTTATGCTACAACTATTATTATTAGATCACTATCACTATATTTCCTATATCATTCATACTTATACAGAGATACTACTAGACAGGTACCATGGGCTTCATAGGGCATTGTTAATTCTCATAAATAACTTCTTGTTTGGTATCTAGCTGGTTTCATTGTCTAACTCTATATCTTCTAGTTAGTATATTCACAACTAAAGCCTAGGCCTGCAACTTGTTATATCTTCTGCAGATCATAGAAATACTAGCATTTTATAATATACAACTGTATTTATATACTATGCAACTATTAATACCAGATACTCCTATGTGTTAGTAGAGTACAGGCTATATTTTGCAACCAAGGTTGCTTCTAACTAGGTTTGTAATATATAGTACTACTTCTACTTGTATCTGCATTAGCTAGTGTTTAATGTTGGTATGCCCTTGTACTCAGATATATGATTGCACTACTAGCCTGATGCTTCCTGCCAATTTGGGTTTTTACACATATCCTGAATAGTAGCCAACTCTTTACAGAACTAGAACCTTCCAATTCTAGCTTTTATATATACTAGAGGTATTCTACATCTAGTTAGGACAATTCTTTTCTACAGATTTCTATTATATTCACTGCTTCGCTCATTACTCTAGCTTTTATTATTTTCATATCACCTTCTAAGCAAGTTCCTACTACTAGGAATGTTGATGCTACCTAACCTTTTAAGGACTTATTCACTAACACTCATGTAACGAAACCTTTTGTAACACTAACTATTATACATAATACCAACTTGCTCTATAATATTAATCTTCTTCTAAGAATTCCTTTTCTAGAATCTTGTACTTCACATAGGTTTTACCACAGGGCTTCACATTCGATTAATAGTTTTTATAAGAATTACAGAAGCAAATGCTTCTAACTAGACTCAAACTATTAACCTTGTCTATAAAGGGTTGAGAACTTAACTAACTAAGCCATAGAACCTAATCCATTTATTACTTATATATTTGTTTTTTTTTTTTTTTGTTGTTAAGGCAGCTTATATTGCTAAAAGAATTTTATTAGAATTGTTAACAGGATTATATATTGATAATCTCTACTGTTTGTAATTACATGAAGAGTATACAACAAGCTATACATACAACTTTAGTCATTGTCTATTTTAAGTAGTCCACCACACAGGCATTAGACTACTCGATTAGTTCTACACTATGCTGCTATATCTGTAATCTGCCTGTAAGTTACCTATTTAAATATTCTGTTTATTAACCTATACAGATCTAACCTAATATCACTACAATATCTAATCGCTTAAGCCAGCTAGCTCATTACAGATCTATTTATTCAGAACAGCTTAGATCCTCTTGAAATACATTATATCAGACATATTGCTAGTACTGCAGAGCCAATTAATCTTAAAGCAAATCTACTAGAGTGGTCTATATTTATTTTATAGATTCACCTAGTTTAGATCCTTGTAGATATTCATACAACTCCAGGTTCTACTGTAGTCCTCCACTAGTTAGTCGACCTAGTCCTTTTCCAGTATTCAGCTAGTCCCAGTTATCCTTCACCCAGGGACTTCAAAATCTTCTACCTTTATTAGATCGAGTTTTCTTCTTGAATCAGACTTTAACTAATGTAGTCCTATCGGAAGGCTATACTACTTCACTAATTTGGGATTTCTACTATACAGATCCCCTGCTTGTATATCCTATTAAGATTTATTTATATAATATTATACTATATTTCCAAGTTCTGATCAATTTGGTACAACTCAATTTACAGGTGTACGCCTCCAGAAATAGACAGAGTTTACTATAACATATCACAAGGTCTGAGAAATTATTCAAATTTGTCAACAGTAGGATTTGAACTCTAGACCTATTGCATGGCAGTCTGACAACCTAACCACTATACTAGGTTACCAGAATTACTTATATATTTGTAGAGATCTTATCTGGTCAAAAAATAAATGTTCGAATATTCATTTGTTCAATTATTTATTATTCGAATATTCATTGAAAAATCCGAATAAATATTTAAATATCTGATGAATATTCATTGAATACTGATTGACATATGATCGAATATTTATTTGATCAATGATTAGCCAAAAAAATAATTGATATTTTATAAATATCAAAATTTGATTGGTTAAAACTAAGGATTAACCTCATGTTATTTCATGATACCCCTTTATGTTTTTTATATCTAACACTTTATAACTTGCTCATGTGAAGTTAAAAACTTTTAATCGAAAAAACTGTAGATTTTTATTAGCTGTTTCATTTTAAAATACTAAAAATTTAATATAATTTCTTTGGTTATATACTGGTATTGTCAGAATCACTTCTAGTAAAAGTTAGCAGAAAACTTGATCTCACTTGATCTCAAATATTTTTATAAAAGCTATATTTCTAAAAAATAATCTGGCGAAATTTTAGATAACCTTAATTATAAAAAAATTTTGATTTGTTCCAATTTGATACATAAGTGACTGTTCTCATTACACAAATTACAAAAATCTCCAAAGAGATGATAACTAATCAAAATCATAGATTTTTGAAATAAAAAAATCAAAGAAATATATTGAAAATAAAATGAAATAAAATTAATTAAAGACTATATATTAGAGTTCATAATAAATGCTCTAAACCTGGTCACAGTAGACAAGTATTTTCATTTATTTACTAATTCATTCATCAATTTATTAGCTAATTAACTAATTCTTAACTATCGTTAATAAAAATTTAATAACCTTTGATACAATAAAACTCTATGTCTAATCTAAAATCTAGCACTAAGTATCTTACTGTATGTGATCTTTACAATACAATAATTATTTTATTAATAGAGATACAGTATTTACGACCTGGTACAATATATATATATAACATCTCTAAATATCTTCAAATATAAAAAAAAAATTATATTATTAGTTAAGCTGCCAAACACATATAATAATATTAAAATAAACTAATATATTTGATATATTATCTTTGCTAAATCGTTACCTGTAATATCTCACCTTTTTTTTTTTTGTCTGACGAGTAGAATTTAGTTAGTATAGTAGTTTATATACCTTCGACAATATGTTTTTAATAGTAACTTTATTAGATGATAGCAATACAAGGATGTGGGAATTAAATAAATATATTGTAGGGTACTTCGAATATTTCAAGTTTACTTAGCGGCTTTCTTTGAGTTTTATAGTGGGAGTAAGTTATGTGAGCTTCCTAAAAAAGTATAAAAAAAAATCTTTATCAATTGTGTAATGATCTACAAATTGATAGAAAAATAAACAACCAATAAAAACCAATATCCATCATGCTTGATTGACTGAATATTCAATGAATATTTTTTGTGGCTTATATTCATTGAATATTTATTTGATCAATGATTATTCAATGAATATTTTTTGTAACTTAGGTTAGAACAAGAACTCTTTGACCCTATTGTTATAATGTTTATTAACCTCTTAATTAAACTTATTTGCTATTATAGTTATGTGTATTTTAATGTTTATAGAACAGGATCAAAGCTACTCAGACAATACTAGCGCAAATTTCTTATAGAGCTAAATATGCATTTGCAGTCGACTTAACTATTTAACTTTTAAGTATAAATTTTAATTTAAATTTATTTTCTTTAATATATATATTATATTTCTAACATATAATTCTATTTCAAAAATGTCACTACCAAAATTGTAGTATAAGTTTTTTATATTTAATATTTTTAGAATCTGGTGAAAGCTCTATGCACAAAAAGAGTTACTTAATACAGTAATAATCAGGTTATAAAGACACATAATATTTATTTGGCGTAAATTTTATCGAGTTCACCATTATTGTGTTTTAAAAACAATATTCATTCAAATAACTTAGGCTTTAACATTGTTCTTCTAATAGTCATCATATTACTTGCATCATTGAAAAGTTGTTTGCTTGGAGTTAAAGTTGCAGGCAGTGTAGGAAATCTAATGTTCTCATGTTCTCAAGAGAACATACTTTTGGATTTGAGAACATTTGTTACTTTGAA
>CAJVPM010000054.1:0-27310 GCA_910592325.1 Scutellospora calospora | reverse complement strand
CGAATACGTTTTCATTATATACAATTTACATTAATATGTTTCACATAACTCTTTTTCTACTTATAATACTTAAACATGTCTTAATACTTTAACATCCTAAATGTACTAAAATCAATAAAACTCACTAATTCTCTATATCTCATTTCCCTCCTTAATCCCTTTTACCTATTAAAATTCCCATAACTCTTTTATTACATAAAAGAGTTTTAGCTCTTTTATCCCTGGGCAACCTATTAATGGTTAGAGATCTGCATACCCGTATGCAGATACTGCAGCACATTAGCCTCAAACCCTCATGTGTCTCCGGAGTAACTTTCATGTCTCACACTATTTAATACGGGTTACACAAAATTAAATCCGGATAATATGGATTTACACAAAATCAAATCCGTATCTATACCGATTGATCTGCAATCCGTACAGTTAACTATATAGTTCGAACAGTTGATCAGTGATCTGTATATACTGTATAGTTTATATAGTTTCATACTAGTAATGTGAACTATTCAATAAAATTAAAAATATAACACTAGTGCAAATCGATTTTATTTTCTTAATTTGTTATTTAACAAAACAAGTAAAACAAATAAGAAAATAAAAAATAATAGTTGATCGACAATTTTTATAGTTTGCGTAGTTAATTACATTTAACTATAGTTTTAACAAATAACTACAGTTAACTATAGTTTTGACAAATAACTACAGTTAACTATAGTTTTGACAAATAACTACAGTTAACTATAATTTGATCAGTTAACTATAGTATGCATATGGATTGTATAGTTTACACAAAAAATTATTTGGATAATACGGATTACACACAAATACGGATTTTGAATAGTTATCCGAATTGTCGATCAACGGATCGCACCACTAATCTGCAATTTATGTTTATAAATATTTACCTATTAAATAATCATTTTATTCAGGTTAATTTAGTTTGTGAGTATTAGATCATTTATTAATCTATATATTTAAAATCTGAAATTCATGTTCATAAATATTTACCCATTAAATAATATTTTTATTCTAGTTCGTGAGTATAAAGATCATTTATTAATCTATGTATTTAAATCTGCAATTCATGTTTATAAATATTTACCCATTAAATAATCTTTTTATTTGGGTTAATTTAGTCGGTGAGTATAAAGATCATTTATTAATCTATGTATTTAAAATCTGCAATTCATGTTTATAAATATTTACTCATTAAATAACCTTTTTATTCGTATTAATTTAGTCAGTGAGTATAAAGATCACTTGCATTAGAGCTTAAAAATCGCATAAATAACTAATCATTTAAAAATTAGAAGTAATTCTAGATATGGAAAATGTGAATATTGTAATGAAAATAACACGAATAATGCATGGTGTAATACATGTGATCCCGACAATACAATTCAAGGATGGACAAGTAGAAATAAGGATATTGATAACTTTATGAAAGACTTTCAACTTAGAGCTACTTCGTATGAGGAAGTGATTGAATGGATTCCTTTTGATAAACTAGATAAGATTGAAAATATTGGTGAAGAAGGATTTGGTTCTGTATTTTCAGCGTTCTGGTTGGATGGCATACGAAAAATTGATGGTAATAGAAGAGTGCGGGAACTTGGAATTGTTGCACTAAAGTCCTTGCCTGGTTCTAATGAAAACCCTCTCTGCTGATCACTTCAGATGAATTCTATCAACCAATCAGATCGCTAGAATCAACTATACGCACTATACGTATGAACGCGAAATATATTTACGGCATTTTGCCGTAATTTAGTAATTACCCCCGGGTATTACCTGGTTATATCTACCCGGGTATTACCTGGTTAAATCTACCCGGGTAGCCATAATCACTACCCGGATATCTGATTACCCGCGGGTAACCCGGGTACAAACACTAGGGCACGGGAAAATTTTTAGGCATGCCCCCGTAGATAGGGTCCAACTAATCAATGCTATCGTTATATATAAGTAGTTACTACTAACCAATCCGAGCGATCTTTGAATCTAACGTTGCTTTTTCAATCTTCTGGATTAGATCATATTATCTAGATTGTATATAAAATAGCAGGATTCCAGTAGCAACTAATAGGTTGTAGAGTCATTAATAAAAGCATTTAAAGATCCGATAAGGTATATAATTGACCTTTGGAGTAAAAACTTATAAAAACTTAGTAAGGAAGTACAATTTCAAGTATAAAGAACATTGATTAATCAAAGTAAGCTTATATATTTTAGTTTAATATCGTAAATTCATATATAAATTAATTCAATAGATTATAATTTAAAGAGTCTTAATTGCAATGGCATAGGTAATTTGTTACGTACTAATTATAATACAATATTTGTTATAATTTCTTATATTTAATCTTATCTTCTGATTGGTTAATTGAGATCGTTATCGTTTTATTAATCATGGCATGCCCCTATAGCTTAAAGGCATGCCCCTGGGTATGCCCAAGACCTTCGTGCCTTCCACCCTAGGCCTTATAGGAATTTATTTGTAAATTACCAACTAATAACCAAAATTATAACAGTGTTAATTAATAATAATTTTCTGAAATTTGTAGATCAGTCGGAGCGTCAATTTGCTAAAATAATATATTTACTTTTCCTTGACAAAATTTTTTATTTTAATATAAAAAGTTTTTTTTGTAACTTTGTTCTTATTTCTACGATTATGATATATAAAAAATTTGAGCGAAAAATACTATAACAGGTTAGTGAGCCTACATAACTACTTTTGCAAAATCCTTATTATTATCCGAATACTTAGAATTTCTGGCCAATTGAATTGCTGAATTTCAACTTGATATTAGTGTATCATCAAAAAATCGTTGTTATATAAAAAGACGCATTCTGCGTAAAACAAAAAAAAAAAATCGTTGTTATTAGATTAATTTTATCACCGTTTTCAATTTCCTTATTTTAAAAGTGAAGCAACTAAAATACAATTAAAGTTGGGATTAGGGTTAGGGATTTGGTAAGGATTATACATAAAATTGCTCTCCGACACTTTTTATTAGTGCTCTAATAAGGCAGGTTTATACATTTGTTTTTTGTATTTTCGGCTTTTTTTTTTGTTTTTTTACGCTTTATAAAATTTGCGATTTGATTGGTCAATCAATGTAAATCTCCCAAATAAGGGGGATGGCTAAAGCCATGTATTCACGTGACTTTTGCCATTTAGGGTTTAGGGTGAGTTTAATATTAGGGTTAGGGTTAGAGGTAGAGCTTATATATAGTAAAATTGCCTTCCCGACATTTTTTATTAATACCCCAAGACAGGTTTAGACTACTGTTGATGTTTTTAACTTTTCGTTCATTTTTTACAACAAAATTTCACAATTTTGATTGGTCGATCGACACAAAAAAAGTCACGTGGGTAATGGCTTTAGACGACCCCCAAATAAGGAAATTAAAAACGGTGCGGTAAATTTGGTCCTGTTATTATCGGATTTGTTAACAAAGCGATAGTTCTGATTAATTACGGTATGTTGCATCCTAATAAAGTACCCTCTTATCCACAATAAAATTGTTGTATTCATGAATATTATTCAATTTTAAAAATGATTACTTTATGATAATACGAAGACCCTGGGTACTGTAAACGGTTGATCGCATCTCACATGTAAATTCGACTGATTGCCATCCAGTTTCGAAATTATAATTATTTCTTAAAGGGGAGCTCCCTCGATGTGATTTGAAAGTGGTCTCAATTAATAAAAGTAATTATGATTAAATGGTAACAATATGGTGAAAATTCGTTGTACGAATTGCGGATTTTAAATTTTAGTCAGAGTAAAAGATGGTATGCACCTCCATATTTTATTCATCTAAATGATAACTTTCTTGATTAGTTTATTCGAATTCTGACTAATTAAAATTTTAACTCAGATCCATTGATTGAGGCGCTTGAAACGCCCTATGTATCTACAGAATTCTCTGCTTGGGATTTATATTTAATATATAATAATGTAATTATACAGTATTAGAAGTTGTTAAAAGAGTATAGTTTGTATAATATATATATTAGATAGGTGAGAGAAAGATACTTATTAGAACCTCCTAATAGTTCTGCGACTGCAGGGCATTGTACTATTAAAACATAGTGCCTAGCACGGTATTATGCTTTAATAGTATCTGGCCGGCACTTGGATGTTCTTGCTTAAACTAGTTTGTGCTTTAAACCCGTTCCAAGTGAATACAATAACCGGTCTCAAACTCTGTTTAAAATGACTAACGCCAATAGTTATGCAAGTTGGTCTAAACCTATAAAATATAATTGTATATACAGTATGATATATCGTTGCACCTATTGGTATATTATTATATATAAGTTTTTTATTGCTCTAAATAAATCGCTATTACATGTGGAGTTTTAATAACCAGAAAATTTTAAAATTCTAATAGCCGAGATTTTGTCAGTCATCTTGGATTATGACCATTAGGGACTAAATTCTCATTTATCGTTTAAATTAAATTACTCATGCAATTTTAAGAATTCGGGTTAAAACTTCTTGTATCACCTCTATAATTCATAATATGAAATATCTTTATAAAATTTAATTATTTTCAATTAATAAATTATAGCAAAGCAGTGGTTACTCATTAGTTAAACGTAAAAATTTTAATAACGTAATAAGTCCTTTTTTTTTTTTTTTTTTGCAGAACACGTTTATATTAGTTATTATAATATTGAGTTTATAACTGCAAGTAATTAACTTGAATATATAAAAATAAATTTTGACCTAAACTAAGCCAATAATCTACTGAACTTCAATTTTTGTCTCGCCTGAGGTTATATTTCACATTTTACTTTATGCGCTAGATCTATTTTCACAGTTATTATGATATCTTTATTCGTCTTAACCCAGGAAACCAAAGAGAGAGACATCCTTTTTTAAGCCAAAAAAAAAAACATTAAATTTGATTATCTAAATTTCATGATATTAGAAATTAAAACAGAATTAAAATATTTATCACTACTGGATAGTTAAGTTTCCTTCTAAAAGGCGTTTGATAGTGGATTAATACAAGTTGAGATGTTCCCATAAAATACATAATACTAGTATAAAGTAGTAATTATGGCTTAGAATCGATCGATCATTATTATTCCTAACCAAGGAATTCTAAATTAAACATTACCGGTGGCGGCTATAACTAATCAATTACATCTTTATTATTATTATTTTTTTTTTTAAAAAAAAAAAATAAATGGCTTAGCCGTAGTAAATGTATTTAAAAATTATAACCGAAAATCACGCGAATTTACAATTTAGAAACGCATGTTAATCAGTTGCATTATTAAATAAGAAAAAAAAAAAAAAGTTAAAAATCACAAATTACACTTATTTATTCATCTACTATTGAAATAATAATTTTAACAGAAGATAGAGATGTCAGGAGAACCCCCTAAACAAACAGCAATAAATATACCAGCGGATTTACCCGGCGCAACAACACAAGCAGGAGCTACAGAGTCAGGAGCAACAACTAAAGAATCCGGAGGCGATAAAAGTCAAGATGATAGTGAAAAAGGTGGAGCAGGTGAAACAGGAGGAACAGGCGGAGGGGATGTTGGTGCCGGGGAATCGGTTAAAGAAGTAATGGGCTTTCTAGAGTCTATTCACGTAAAAGATAAACTTGAAGAAGAATTGGAACATATAGATCCTGACACAGTTTTAGAAAGATCAACCGAATCAGAAAACATTCAAGGAAGAATCAACAAACTAGATGTAATAATTACAATTGGTCTTTATTATGCATCGCTCATTACGGATTGGTTAACTTCCTTAGGAGACTCAACATCAGTTGGAGCGTTTTTCTTTAACATATTTTTTGGATCATTTAACATTACGCAATGGAAATTTGGACAACTTGAATTAGTGGCAAGTATTTCAGGTATGGCAACAACATTACAAATGGGAATTTTTGCAATTGCTGCGTCATTATATGCGATTGCATCAGTAGCAAAAGTCAACATGCCAAAGCAATTAAGTGGGCCTTTGTATTTTGGGGGACCATTCCAATTCGTTCACATTATTAAGACGTCATATAATGATTATCATCAATCAACTAAAAGTTGGGATGCACAGATATCACAAGGAATTGGAGTCTTAAGTCAAATATTAATTATTATCGCAGCTGGATTTGCAGCTAATACTAGGGTAGCAGAATTAGGAGCTTTACAACCACTTTCTTCCGGAAGTTCAGCAGTTAATTCTAATTTCACACCACCTGCTGGTACTGAAATAGAGGGAAGACCAATTAATGTTACGGATTCAGCTCAGGTGACAATGGCAGTTAGACATGCAGCATTGTTCGCCACGACAACCTATGCGGTTTCAGTTGTTGCAATTATTATGTCATCATCATTAAATGTAATTCAATGGATGGCAGACGTTTGGCGTGTCAACAGTGACGATATTCTCATATACTACATATTTAAATATGTTACCAGAATTATATGTTGTTATCCAGTGGGAGTTGCTGTTACAGAAGCCGCGACTAAGGTTAGATCTTTAACAGATTCGACATTCAATACCACCAAAGATCCGACAGCCACAACCACCACAGATCCAACAGCCACAACCACCACAGATCCAACAGCCACAACCGCCACAAATTCCGAGAAGTCTGATCCTTCGTTACAAACCTAACACTATTGTAATAGGCAGATCGTAAGGATAGGACAGTTAGTACGGTAAATCAGTTAAGTAGGGTAATGACACAATGTCATGATTATAAATTAATAATAAATAAATTATTTATCATTTTGGGTAAGGGAAAGATAAAATATATTCACAGATCGCAGATATGATGTAATATTTTACAATTATTATGTAATGTTAAATTTTTTTGGTGTATAAAAATAAATTTTGGTTGACCCACCACTTCGATAAAAACTTTACAATGTCTTTTATTTTTCGTCGTGTTACGAAACGAAATGTTATATTTCCAAAACTAGAAGTTTATCAAACTGATATTTCGAAAGTGTGTAGACTGTTATTTTTGAATAATAGTGAGAGTTATCGATGGTACACACCTTTTGGGAGGTACTATCTTTATGAAGAATTATATAACTATATTTATTGTTTAAGACGTATGGGTTTTTTTTAAAATTACTCTTAATTGTAAACAGTAACGTTTCAGATAATGATCCTTTGGTTATTGAAAGAGAGAAAAAACGTCTTCTTGGAGGTAATAATCATATTTAAATATTTTAATTTATATATATATATATATATTTTGTAACCCGATTTAATTTATCAGTTGATTCCGCAGGGAAGGTTAAAGGACCAATGAAGCACGCTCCAGGTTGGAATGAAAGGTTGGCATCGGATAGTGAAGCTATGGTAACTATGTATATTATGTCTCATTTATAAATTTCTCTTTGTATTTGTTTAACCTTCTTTTCTTTATTAAAAAGGTTAAGGCTGAACGGGAACCAGATCATCAATCAATCGCTGAACTTCAACAAGAAACACTCTCTCATTTATTGAATTTACATGGGGATGAAGGTGATGAAATTATTGTTAAGAAAGAAGTTGAGGTTAAACATCATGATAAAAGAGGTGAATTTACTGAATCTGCCAAAGTGGAACGACATATTAATAAATAATACGCGAATTGGTTATTTTTTTAAAGTTTAAAATAACACAAAATTATTTTGAGATGGTTTTACTACTTCTTTCGCTTGGATGAATAATTTTCATTCTAAAAATAGAAAGTTATTACAAATACTTTGTCATCCATTTTTTTTTTAGTTTGTATTTCGGGTTTTCTTAACCAGAAAATGTAAAATTAGACTATTCATATGACTACTTCCATTTCAAATCATTGTGTCTACAAAATAAACTTATTAAACTTCGCTCAGCATAACGATATTTAATTATGTCTATTTTAATACCATTTTACTGAATTGGAACCGCCTATAATTTCTTTAACCGTCTAATTCAACTGGCATTAGGTTAACCCTGGACAACAATAACATAATTTGACCCAAACAATTTTTATGCGGTTAAACGGTTTCAATCCTTACTCCAGGAAGACCATGGAATTTCGAAAACGTGATAATAAATAGTGGTCTCTTAGTGGCGCAAGGGGTTTAATGATATAATGAAAATTAAAATAAAAATTTTTTAATCACACTTCTTACATCAATACTGTGATATTACCATGTTTTCAATATTCTCATGGTCGCCTGGCAGAATCCACAGGTGGTCCAATATCCATGTTCGTATAACACTCCAGTAGTGTGGTCATTTTTTTTTGATGTCCAAAGGCTTTTTTTTTGGCATGTCCAACATTCAAGCATATCCCGAACCCTCGAATATTTTTAAAAATAAAAAAATACGATTACTTATTCTCCGTTGTTTTAAGACATTTTGCTTAGAATGTTTAATAGGTTATCTTAAAAATTTTTAGGCAAGAACAATTTATTTAAAACGTTTAAAAACAAAAACAAACATAAGGTGTCCAATGACAACACTGCATGTTCGAGCCGACATGGCTGCTAGTGATCCTGACCAGTGTATAAAATTTAAACTTTACTTTATGTATGCTATATGAACATTGACGAAAAATTTTATGTGTGCTACATATAACAAGAATTATTTTTTAATTTGAAAAAAATAATTTTAGTGCTACATTTTACTACGTATACAATTAAAAAAATAGTATGCGCTAACTCTAAATAAACATTTAAAATGCAGAAAATAAAAATGATGTGTGTAATCATTTAAGTGCACGTTCAATTTTATACACTAATTATTAGCCAGGAATCCTGGCTAATAATTTAAAAAAAAAATCGGCTAAACCGATTTTTCGTCTATTTTTCTTAAAATCAGCTAGCGCTATACAAGACCAGTTTACAATGCATACCAATTCAACTAGTGATTGGATCATCAAATTTCTCGGATGATAAAAGAAACGAACCTTTTTATAGACAAATGATGCAATTAATACGAGATATCTGTAAAAAAAGATAAAATCATTAACGTTAATGAAAGGTGAAGAAACATGTTTATGATTAACTGGTATGTAAACTTGAAATACGGTTGGTGAGTTTAGTTCTAAAAGAAATAATTGGAATAAAAAATGAGGCGATATAACACTACTCAAGGATGAACAAGGATATCGCGCAAAGCAAACTTGGAAGTGGGCTTTGGCCGATGATTGCATTAAAGAATTTCAACTTTAATACTACACAAAATATGAGGATGTGATTGAGTGAATAAATTGAAAAACATTTAACTGATAGATTTTTAGTAATTTGGTTAGATAGTGTACGATTAATTCAAGGTGAATGGAAGAAATATACATAGTCACGTATGCCATCATGTAAAATGGAGCTTAAATATTTAGATCACAGAATTATTAGAAGAAAATTAAAATATTTATTATTCTACAATACAGGATAAAGGTTTAGTAAGTTTATCTTAAAATTATAGTGGTAGTTGAATGATCTGTAATTACAAAATTTAATTACAATAAATAAACGTATCGGTATCTGAATTATGTTATCGTTATTAAAAAACAAATTTTTACATTTGTAAAACTGGAACAATATCAAGTTAATGTTTTTTTTTTCGGATAATAATCCTAAATTAGACGGCTCATATGATATAACGTTCTAACACAACTCATTACGCCTTTTTGATCCCAACTATAATCAACTCTCTTAAATGCAGTGCGATGGGAGACATAAGGCAAATTTAAAAAAAAACCTAAAATACATATAACGCTATTTACCTGGGACCGAAAATTTGTAATTAAAGAGAATTTTGATAAAATAGACCTTAGAAAGTGTGCATTTAGAAAAAGTTGACTATATAGAACAGTATGATTTACGCAATTTCATATTTTTTTATATTAAAATTTTTCCAAGTCCCGAAAGTATTATGAGATATCAGTCACTTTTCTATTATAAAGAAAAAATTTGGTTGGTTCACAGAAAAAACTGTATAATGTCGGCTGCTGGTAGAATCTAAAAAATAGCCAATTACGTATTTCAGGATCACATGTTTAAATTCAGACCATTGCGCAACAATTCTATTAGATTTTAGTCATGTCAACTTCGACTAGTGAAAGTGAGGTAGAGAAAACTGATAGTGAAGATAGTAAAAATGAGTCAATAGACGAAACATTTAATAGTGAAGAAGATGAAGATGAAGAAGTAGAATCTTCTGATAATGATAACGGTTCTAAAATGGTGATTATCGAGAATATTGAATCTACACAGGAAACAGATGAATCAGAAGAAAGTGATAATAGTGTGCAGGAAGATGAAGAAGAATTTAATGATGAAAAGATGGTGGAAGATAGCATGGAACTATCAAATAATAAGAAGCAAGATGTTCCCAAAGCACGACGGAAAGAACAATCTTCTCAAGAAAATAAAATAGTAAATACTTTTTTTTCTTTTTTTTATAAAAAAAAAAAAAATGATGCAGAAAATTTTAATAAATTTTAAAGACTAAAGATCCTGAACCGATACCATTATTGTCACGTCCGAACGCTGCAAATCAGTTTCGTGATTATTATATGTCACAAATTACTAAAGCTTTTGGTGAAGATTTAGATAAAATTCGAAAGGTAATTTATTTTTTACATAATATTCATCTTTATAAAATTTAATTATAATATATATATATTTTTTTTTTTTTTTTTTTTTTTTTTTTGATATATGAAAGGAACAAAATCTTGATTCTAATCGATTAGAAATATTAATTGATTCATTAGAATCTGGTATTAATATTTTCTCGGATGTTGAAAAAGAGTTGGCTTTATTATCTTATAACAATAAATAATAGTAATATAATAGTCTTTTTCTAAGTTATTATTATTTTTTTTTCAAGAATCAAAAGTTGAAATATGAATCAACAAATATACGAATTTTTTTCTTTCACTTCCATAGTAGATAATAAAGTAGTCACTTTATTCTATTAATTGAATTCATTATCATTATTGAAGCTAATTTATATTTTGAAATTTGAGTCATTAACTGAATGAAAAAAAAAACTTGAATGAAATAATTAAAAAATGTATGAATTAATTTTCAATATTGTATTATATGTCTTTACGACTTACTTTTATATTAGAAACCTTGATAATTAATAAAAGATTCATAAATAACTTTTTAAAAAAATTAAAAAACTACAATCTCTTAAATCTAGCTTGTAAAAATTTTCTATCAACACATAAATTCTTCGCTCTATTAATAGTCTCTCTTGCAACATAATCTCCGTCAACCAATTCAAAAAAACCATTTTGTTCAAATATTTGTTTTAAATATTCGATAGTAAAAAAATAAGACATAGTTCCGTCTTGTCTAACATAAAAATTTTCTTGTAATTTATGTTGAGCTGTTATATTTGAAAATCTAATTTCAGCTTCATCATTTTTCGCGTAGTCACGAAAACATATTATTGATCCTTTTTTTGTAACCTTTTTTTAAAAAAAGATTAATAATAAAAGTGATGAAAAAAAAAAAAAAAAACAAATCGGATTTATCTATATTACCTCTGAAATATTGCGAATTACATTGTAATGGCTTTCTGGAGGTATAGCTGACAATACAAATATTAATGAAACAACATCTACATTTCTTGATGGTATATGATCTTTTAAATTATCTGTCGTTAAATCACAAACAAAGGCATGGCATCTTAAATTATCATATTGTTCATGATTCTACTTGGACAACATTTATATTTAATTAATAAATAAATATATATTTAATAAATAAATTAATAAATAAATATATATTTAATAAATAAATTAATAAATAAGAAATTTTTATGAAAAAGATTTGTATATAAATGAATTTCTTACCTTAACAAATTCGATAGCACGTTTCGAAAAGTCACAAGCGTAAATAAAGAAATTAGGATTCGATTTCAAAACCGGAAAAACAAAATTTCCTACACCACAACCTAATTCTAAAATAATCTTTTCCACAAAAGGTTAAAAATTACTTTTTTTTTTTGTTCAAATTTAAAAAAGAATTAAAAAAATTAAATACTTTTTGTTCTAACTTGGGATCATTCTCAACTGAAAGTTCGGAAAATTCACGTCCAATCCAATTACGATTTTTAAAAAAGTTAGTGGTATTTCTTTTATAAAATAAATCCCTATTTTATTCGATAATTCGATATTGGTACAAATTATCATCGATAAGGAAGTTATTGAATTATTGATGTTATCTACGTATATATGAATACCAATTTTTCGAAGCTTCTTTCTTATATTTATCAATCCAAAATTTTGGAACTAATTTTTCATTTTGTTCATCTTTTGAAGTTGTATAAACATTTGATTTGTTATTGTCTATTTCCATTTTATTTACTCAATTTTTTAATATGTACGTGTTGTTATTTTTATTATAAAATTATTTGACAAAGTCATCAATGGTGAAATAAAAATTGCAGTATGCTTATGCTTCTTATATGATACCCAAAGTGACACAAACTTATTAATACGGGAAATGCCAATTTAAAAATCTAATGCTAATTTTAATAAAAAATAAAATAAAATAAATTGATAGCTTATTCAATAATTATTTTTAAGGACAAATGTATGTTCGCTCCTCCAACGTACGGGGGATCCAACCTTGTTGAATTCCAAGCATAAAATCCCAATGTGGAGAATTTTCCGCCTTAAAATTCCAAAAGATCCAACCAATTCTAATAAATAAATAAATAATTTATCAGCAAACCCAATTACTATAAAAAAAAAAAAACGAGAAACATCTAATTTTTTTTTTTTTTTAAACTCTTTACCCAGTTTCGTAAGCATCCATCTGAGCTGATGCGAATTGTTTCAAATAGTTTTTATAATCATCAGTCCATTTTGAATAATCACCTTCACCTTTACACGTGCAAGAAGGACAAATTGGACCATGATCTGCTTCATAAGTTCCATCATATCTAGCACCACGACCAAAACCATTTAACCATTTTGTGCAATCGGTTATGGCGAGACTCCTATTCAAAGGATTAATACAAAAAATTAAGTTAAATAATCATAATATAATATATAAAAAATAAATAAAATTAATTTTAAAAAAATTATTTATTTACCATTCTCCAATCAATGTCCAAATACCTTGATTAGAAGTAATGTCCGCTTTATTTGAACAGGCAAAATTTAATCGTTGTTCTTGATTCTGAGCCAATAAAGAGTAGTCAAAAACATCATAACTATGAGTATCCAAGGCGACTCGATCGAATTCTGAAGAACTTAGAAAATTTTGCCAAGTATTAAGAGGTAAAAAGGCAGTATGGTATATAATTAAAATATCGCTATTCACGTGACGAATAACTTTGTATGAATCTTTATAAAATTTTTGCGTTATATTAAATTGGTTACCACCCCAACTATTATTGCGAATGATAAAAAAAAAAAAAATTAACACTTTTATAAAAATATATAGTATTTTAATATTGAGAAAAATAATAAGTCATTTGCCTGGCTGGTTCATTAAGAACGTTGATAGCAGTAATAGTATTTTTAAATTCAGGGCGATTAAACCTTTCAATCATGATTTTAATGGCTTTAATAGTACGTGGGATATTATCCGGAGAACTAGTTTGCCAACCAATGGGACCTCGTCTACCACTGTTATCGAATCCATTCTAGACATAAAACATTAATCAGTGAAGCGCATCATAATTATTAATAATGAAAGTTAATATTAATAAACTTTATAAACCTGAGAGCCTGGTGCACCATGTAAATCGAGAACAACATTTAAATTATATTTCTTAGCCCATATAACTGCTTTAACTAAATATTGGAAAGCGCCTTTGACAAATGGTTCTTCTGGTATCTTGTCTAAGGCCCAATAACCGATAGGTATCCTATCAAAAGATATTAAAGAAATTATTACCTATAAAACACATACGAGAATACTTAAGTACCTAAGATGATTTAATCCATAAGAAGCCAAGGTTGCTATATCTTTTTCAGTGACCCATGTTGACCAATGCTTTCGAAGTTGTCGTTTAGCCTCGTGATAACCTAAATATTGAGTGAACGTGTATTCATCTACAACTTCTTGTGTGATACCAACGAATTGCTCAAAAATGCTCGGCGTAATCCCTGATATATAAAAATGATTAATGTATAACAGATAAATAATAAATAAATATATCTCGAATATTTATCATTATTCCTAAAATTGATACCGATACGATTACATATACGATAAAGATTATAAAAATTTTATATCACAAATATCACATGTATTGTAATATGTGACAACTTTGAATTTACGGTAATTCTTTACATAATATAATTTTTTACTTACATGGTTCTAGCACCAACCTTACCAAAGAAAAAAGAAAATTAATTATTAAGGACCGAAATTATTACATAAATAAATAAATTCTTAAATTCTTAAGGATAGTTACCAGCCTCCAAGATTTACACCACGCACTTTTTCTTGTCCATAATTAAATACGCGAGTATTATTAAAAATTTTACTGGAAGAATTGATAGAATTGGTAATTAATTGATATCGTAAAGCTGGATAGAGAGGTTTAGTTGAACAACAATAAATCAAGGTTAAAATGACTATTAAGCAAAAGAGAAAGTATTTGGATCGTGATAACATTATTAATGTAATAATAATCATGAAAATAAAAAAGTTGAATTCGCGTAGTAAATCTTAAAAAAAAAAAAAAATGCGGATATTTATATATTGTTGGGAACAATAATTTACACGAAAAATTTTATTATTATTGTTATTATTATTATGATTTTTGAGAAACTCGTATTACCAAATGCTTTAAAAATGTAAAATTAAATCACGCGACGTAAGAGAAATACAAAATGTTGATCTGTTTCAGATTAAAATTAATTATACGTGATGGTAGAATAAGTCTCATTTAAATAGAGTCGGAAGTTGGTGGACGAGACAATTTTGCTTTCGTTGACTTGAACACATTAATAGCTAAGGTGAAATGTAAAGAAGATAATAATCTTTTGATAAACACTAAATATAATTTTGGCGTTATGAAAATAATGTGAAACCAGATAAAGTTTTGAAACCATTATAATTGTAAAACAAGATTATTGAAAAAGTATATTTTCCTCGAATGATTACATGATTGTCTGCTTTAAAACATGACTACCATATCATCAGCGCCAGAACGCCCCCCAAAAAAATGTAATTAACTAGTAAACTCTAGAGTGTAAGCTATGACGATCAACCAATATTTTATTTTTTTTTTCCCGCGCATTATTTCTTGTTATCTGGCATGAATACACAGTTATTATTCTGTTGATACCGTATTCGTCACCATCATGCCGGATAACTAGTTTATTCGGCAGGTATGACGTATACACTTACGGAAAAAATTGATATTATGCCGCAGGTTTTATATTAAAATAACCCAGAATTTGTCAGATAATTTTAATATTAACCTGCGGTAGGGATACCGAAAATCTGTGGCGACAACCCTTGAAATCTGCTTTCTATAAAAGGCCATTTATGCGAAATTATGCGATAAAATTTTAAAATCTGCTCCAATTTCTGCTACGTATACGTATTATGCTAAAAGGTTAATATTATGTAACAAAAACGAACAAAAATTAGAAAAAAATTAAAAATTTTAAAAGTCTTAAAATTTTATTATGTAAACTAGTCTTGGGCTTCTAATTAAAAGTTTTAAGCTCTTAATTTTGCATATATATATGCCTTCTAACCCTAACCCTAACTAATCCGAATTTTAGTTTTTTTTTTTAAATATGAACCTGCGATATTTAACAAAATTCTTTTAAAAAATGTCTTTCCACTTTTACCCGAGAACCATGCTACCATGCTCGTCTTTGGAGGTTCAGTGACCTAGGGTTGTTAATGGGTTGGGTTCACTCCGGAGCCACTCCAGACTTGCTTAGTAGTTGCTCCGGCTCACTCCAGTTTCACTCCAGATTTTTAGTTATAACTTTAACCCACTCCAACTTGGGTTGGGTTCACTCCGGAGTAGCTCCGGAGTATGCTACTCCATTAACAACCCTACAGTGACCATCTACCTCGGAACTTCCCGGGCTTTTTGCTTTTACAATTTCGCATATTTTCTGCTCCGCTACGTAAAAAATATGCTCGATTTTATGCGATTTAATGAATTATGCTCAAAATTCTGCTGTTTCTGCTTTTAACATCGAATTATGCGATCACATATCTGATATGCTATGCGACAAATATTAACTTTATGCGCAGATTATGCTATCGCAGATATTCTGTATCCCTAACCTACGGCAATAATGTGAAAATTTTCCCGTCAGTGTTTACATAGTACCTGCCGAATAAATTCAATTATTGTTCGTATATTTGCTCAACTTTAAAGTAGTCATAAGAATCATACCTATTAACCGAAACGAAACTAGTTTCGACGAAATTCTGAAACCCCAGAACTTAAAAAAATTTAGTGATTTTCTTTAAAAAAATAAGCATCTTCATATTCGCGTTATGCACTGAGTATCAAATCCAAATTTTTTAAATTTAATAATAAAATGTTAATGATCAAATGTAATGTCAGAATAATTAAGGTAATTGAAATAAAAAAAAATTCATCGAATTTGGTTAGGTAGTTGTCGAGAAAACTTTGCTAAGTTTTAAGAAAGTTTAACTTCTGCTTTGTTTTTCCAAGTCATGAATTTTCTCAAACTTTGAGCAACAACTATCTAACAAATTCGATGAAAATCTTTTATTTCAATTCTAAATTTCTGTAGTATTAAAATAAAAAAATTTTCATCGAATTTTAGTTGGCAGTCCTTTGTTTATAGGCGTGATAAATCATCTCAAACTTTGAAGTTTTCTCGACAACCACCTAATCAAATTCGATGAAAATTTTTTTTATTTTAATTATATAGACATGTAGAATTGAAATAAGAAAAATGTTCATCAAATTTGGTTAGGCGGTTGTCGAGAAAGCTTCACTCAAAATTTAAAAAACTGCAAAAAACGTACTTAATGGTTGCCAATCAAATTTTAGGCGCAGTATAATTTCATAATTTAAGCCAGCTATAATTTTTCTGGTCAGAAGCATAATGTAATTTATAAATTTTTGAGATATATTTTATTTCGAAAGTCTCCGTTTCTTATGTTCGTTAATTATCTACTATACCGAAAATTTCCGATAATGGCAGCGCTTTTCAAGCAGGCATTTGGTAACTTACCACCAAAATTCACGGTAACTTACCGCGATAACTTACCACGGTAAGTTACCATTAACAACACTGGATAATGTTCTACAGTTCATGTAAATTTACACGATTGATGCTAAATCGCGATAGCGATAAAATCTCTAAATTTTGGGGTTTCGAGTTGGCCCGAAGTGTATAAACAAAAAAATAAATAAAATATTTACTATTACTATTTGTATAATTTTACGGTATAAACTATAGTTTATATACCAGTATTAGTTTAGTTTTTTAAAACATTAGTTGACTATTTTTATGTTATAAAATTTTAACCTGTTTATCTAACAATCAATAATTTTCATTTACGCTGCTCATGTTTTAATTTTGAAAATGAATACTAAATATGAATACTATACAAACCTTTAGAGAAAAATGTTTACGCGATTATATGGGATAGGTTTCATGTTGCATAAATCATAATTACTCTAGGTTTTTAAAATGAATTCCTATCTGACATGATAGATAATAGATACAACTAAAATTATGCAATACTTTTTTAATTATATTTAAATGACTTAAGTCAATTGTGTGTGACCTTAATTGTATGATATTCAAATGAAAAGCCTTATTTATAATTTGAAGGGTATAAATACATTTCGATGATACAATAAAGTGTGCGATCAAACCTTTACCGGCTTTATCGAAAAAACTTTAGACAACTGTAAATGTTTGTAAGGTCTATCAACTCTGCTATTTATAAATAGATTACCGATTTTTTTTTTTTATTGGCCGGATCGCGCATTTAACTTCTAAGTAAATAAAAATTTATTCCATAATTTTTGAAAATATATCTCTATATTACATATATATTTTACGCGTAAATTCAAAGTTTTAGCATAATGGCTTCGGTATTTCAAATTAATAATCAACTGACAATACTTCTTCCAAGTCATCCAACATCCATGAAATATCTTCAGGATCTTCCATATTAGATATCATAAAGCTATTATTTTCCGGATCTTTATTCGAAATCGATATTACTTTCATTTCTAATACAAATTACAATTATAAATAATTATTACTCTTATTAATGTTTATACCATCAATTCTTTTTTTTTCAACTTACGAGATTCATTATCCCTTGTCGATTCATTAACCTCAGAGTTTCCTTCATTTTTATTTTTATCAGAATTGTTGGTAATATCGATCTGATTAATATTCGTATTTACATCTTCGTTAGGTTCTTTAGTAAGATCGATAGTTAATACCTCGTCAGGTAACTGTTTAATATTTTATAAAAACTTTATTATACGTTGTTAAAAATAGGTAATAAAATTGGTGAAACACTGACTATTGAGTCAAGATTATTTGATCGTTCAGCTTCTAATATCAAATAAATGTTGGCGACGGTTACATTGAGATATGTATTTTCAATAGAACGAAGAATTGCTACCTAAATTGAACAGAAGACATTGCAAAAAAATAATAATAATCGTTAAAAGAAATGTAATAAAGAAATGAATTTTAAAAATTTTATAAACTCTTTAAATATTTTACGTTCTTTAGTACAATAATTGTACCAATTTGAAACTGTCGACCATGAACTCGATGTACTTTTTCATGAATAATTATTTGTATTTTTCCTTGATAAACGAATAACAATGGTTAGTAAACACCATCAATTTTATTTTTAACTGTAAATTTTTATATCTACCTGTATAATCTGCAATAGTGGCGACTTTTTTATTCAAATCTAGTTCAACAATTTTTCCAACAGTAAATGGAATTTTGACTTTAATATCTTGCCATTGTTTCAATACTTTTATAGTATTCCGGCTAAATTCTTCTGCTAAATTTACATTAAATATTTTTATTTAAAACATGTAAAACACAAAATCTGAATAACAGGTTATAGCATGTGATTTTTGTTACACAGTTCTAGGGTTCTCATCATAATATCCCATTCTTCTTTGGATATTTCGATAGCTTTGGGAGGTTCAAAAGGTTTGGAACCAGAGGCGTTTTTCTCCCTGTAACGTTTTATTACATTATTGAGAGTTATGTCATCAAACTTTGCTAATTCAGGTCTTGCGGCAAGTGCTCGAATATCATTATGCTTTTTTTGTAATTTAAAACAGTATTAAGTTTATAAGTTTTATTTTGATTTTTAATTAATTTGTAATAAAAAGAAATATTATTTACATAAGTAGGAAGGAATTCGATAGGTCCAGCAATTTTAGTCATTAAATCACTTTTTTTTCGAGTCACTACATTTTTTAAAGTATTACGTTCCATGATTGATGAAGTTGGATTCAAATTCTCTACAGATCTCGTTTCAAGTAGAGAATTAGCCAGTGATCTTTGAAAGCTTCTTTGATCACCAAGTTTTGATAAAGTATCATATTCATCCAAATTATGAGGAATAAACTTTTTTGTACTAGATGATGATGATGATGATGATTCTATAGATTTACTTCCAAACATAAAACTACTAAAAGATCTTTGAAATTGACCTTTTAGATTATTATCTGAAAGATTTGAATTTCCAATATCATTATCTTCAGCATTTTTTCGATATTGACTCCATTTAGATGCTGTTGAATTTGATAAAGAAAGTCGTTTAGCTGGTCTTTCATATTCTTGAATGTCATCATTTTGTTCTTCGTCTTGATTATTATTTTTTTTGTTCCATTTTGGGTAATTTCCATAAAGTTGGTTTTTCCTTTTTTGTTGCCAGTCAGACGAATAAGGACGAGATCTTCGGTTTGATGTATATTCGGGTAGTTCAGTATGTGAATTTTTAGATCGAAAATGAACAGTTGGCAAGAATCCATCTTCATCCATTTCTTTTATATCTTTTGCAGTTAGAAATTATCAAGTTAAAGTGAATTACAGTAAGTTTGGTATAAGGAGAACACAATCCGTTAAAACTCGTATAAAAATAAATTTTTATATAGAACCAAGCCAATAATATGTCATTAAAAAAAAACAACTGATTATTCTATTGAAAGGCCGCATTCCGATGTATAAAAACCGCCCTAGCATTCCCCTTAAAAAAGTTACGTAATTGAGTTTAAATTCGCTTCGTTATATATTAACAAAAAATTATACCTAGGGATGGCAAAAAAACGTCTTTTTAATTATTTTAATATAATGTTTTAAAACATCGATGATTAGGCTTAAACTGAAATTTACCATGTGATTAGTTAATTTCAAAATAAACTCTTGATCAAATGTACAAATTCATTTGTCATCATTTTGTAAGTAATAAATCGTTTGCCATCCCTAATTATACCGCAAAATAAACAGTAACTACGAATTTTTTGATTTGGTGATTATTAAAAATATTTCATCAAATTTAGACCAATCATTTACGTGATATTGCATAATTATTGGTCAATGGCTATAAGTGATTCTGATTCTTCCGATGTATAGATGTTAGACGAAACCTAGGAGGTTTCGTCATGACGAAAGGTGAAACCCTAGTTTCACCTTTCGTCAAAAAAATTTTGAAATTGTGAAACAGCGAAACTGACGAAACTGACGAAACTAACAAAAGGTGACAAAATTAGTAAAAGATAATGAAACTAGTAAAAGTTGACAAAATTAAAAAAAAGTGACGAAACTACTAAAAAGTAATAAACTAATATAAGTTACAAAATTTATATAAAATATTATTTTTTATAAAATATATATTGTGTCTCATATTATTATTTTAAAAAATTGTTACTATATTATTTTTAGTTAATTTAAGTTGTTAATATAGTATAGTTTTTGAATTTAATTTTTTTAACTTCTAGTTATTTAAGATAAATTTTAAATATAAAATATATAAATAAATTTTTATATTATTATTTATAACTCTTTCCCGTAGATCCCAAAACCAATATACGGAACAGAGGAAAAAATAATAACAATAAAAAATCTTCATAATACGCTTGTAAATAACTAATTAAATAATAAAAATACAACAACAGACTCTATATATACAACAAAAAATTAAAAGAACTAGAGAACTAGCTTCCCACTGGCCCACTCTCTCAAAAAAACTGTTGCTGACTATGTTAGCAGCATCAACAACTAAGAAAAAAGTTAGAGACAGGCTTATTAACTCTACTACTATACCAGATACTATATCTTTTGATACTACTTATATCAATAAACACCAGAATAAAAAAAAACAAGAAAACTAATAGACAACTTTCTCAACTTAACAAAGAAAATATAGATACTTCAACCTCTATTACAAAAAATAAAAAAAAATTTTAAAAAAAGTGATGATTCTAGTTTACCCTTGACAATAGAGTATATGATGTCAACAAAACAAACAAACTACATGATTAGTAAACAAACTGATGAGCAGAATTCTAGTAAAATTTCTAATTTCTCATGCTCTGATCGAGTTCTACTAATAAAACAACCTATAACTTGCACTGATAGACTTACAACTGTTCTTAATACAAATATAGAAGAAGTTAAAACAATTTCTAGGGATACAACTCTGACTACAACACCAGAAGTAACTTCAACATCTCACAATATCCTACCAAGAACATATAGTTCAGTAGTAATGAGTAGACTAGAACAAAGACTAGCTGCTATAGATGCAAGAAAAGATAAAGAAGCTACTTGAATATATGCTTTTGAATTAGGACTAAAAATTAGAGGAAAGAAAACTATAAGAACTTCAACAAAGAGAACTGGTATTACAACAAATGCTTAGAAATCTTTATATCTATTGAAATTCTAGATGACTTTATATCATATAAAATTCAAACTCTCTTTACAGAACACTTAATTCTTCCAGCAATTTATACCAAACTCCACCATAAGGACAACCAATTTTTAGTACTTTCTCTTGATCTTCTGTGACCAAACCTTAACATTAAAAAGAATTCAATATACTTCTAAATATGGCAATAGGAAGATACAAAGACCAATACAATGTCATTATAACAAACAAAACAAATTGAGATAAAATCTTTTACAAACTATAACAAAAATTAGATATAGACTACTTATTATCTCTAGATCTAAATATACTTACACTAAAAGAAATCACTAGAATAATCTTCTACCTAGCTGGCTTTACAAAAACACTGATATTATACAAATTTGATGAAGCCTTAGCACAAATTGACAAATGCCTAACTGCTAACTACTTACTGTTATTAGACAATCTCTCAGATATTCCTGCACATATTACCTTTTGCTTTGATTTTACTTTGCCTATAACTAACTCCTTTGATATAGAAGCTACTGTAAGAGTATTAAGAAAAATATTTAATTTTCAATGACTACCTGAAAATTATATCAAAGATATATGAACTACTCTCCCTACTAGTTCAAGAAATCTCTATGTCTAAGTCAAAGATTTGTTTTCTATCACAAAACAGAGTGAATTAAAAAATCTACTGGGCTACAGAAAAGTATTACAAGAATTTTATACTTTTGACCAAATTCTAACAAACTACTTTGATCTTCCTGCATCAAAACCACAACTACCTCTAACTCCACAAGATCTGCTACTATGTTTACAACAAAAATTTCTATTTCTTCTAAAAAATAGAGAAGACTTACTAGAATATATTAATTTACTACACCAGGATTTTGCTTTTTTAAAATTGCCTAATAATTATTTTATTCCAAGATGAAAGCTCCCTCAAGAACCAAAAGATTTATAGCTAACAAATACTTATATCTTTCTATTTACAAACAAAGAAGAAACAAAAAAATTTCTTATAGAAATTCCAAAAGTCTATATAATCCTATTTCCTCTACTAAAGAGATATTGTACTTGCAACTATTCTGACTTATTTGAGCTTCTAGCAGAGGCTGAAAAAGTAATAGAAGTAAACCTAACTCTACCTATTAATACAACAAAGGAGCTAGTTATAGTATCATAAGCTTTATATGAATATTATTTCTTCTACAAGATATCAGAAACATAG
Source organism: Scutellospora calospora (assembly GCA_910592325.1). Lineage (NCBI taxonomy): Eukaryota > Fungi > Glomeromycota > Glomeromycetes > Diversisporales > Gigasporaceae > Scutellospora > Scutellospora calospora. The sequence continues at coordinate 4,214 of CAJVPM010000054.1, read as the reverse complement.
ATCCAAATATCTAAAAGAGATAACTATAATCTAGATACTCCTTCAAACAATATACAAGATCTGATACAAACTATTCAACAAAAATAGCTAGAAAAAAAAATTGATTTTCTAATTACAAAATATGAAGATATACTACAAATAACAAGGTTTATTACTGACAACTTCCACTATAATAACCTTCCTAATTTTATCTTTGCTCTCTCTAACTTATTATCCCTTAATTAGGATATTTTTAACAACTCTTCACAAAGTATCAAGTCAGATGATGATAATACAATAATGGGTGAAATTCCTAAGTTAGATTATGAGCAATAATATAACTATATCTACTAGCTATACCAACACTAAAATTCAACATAACAATTCTAATATTAATAAAAAAATAGAAATTGCAACCCATAATATTCAAGAACTAAATAATCTAGTCAAATTACAGAATTGAATACAATACTATAGTAAGAATAATTTACATATTATCTCACTAACAGAGACAAAACTCAAAAACACAAATGAATTTACTCTAACAAACCCAACTTACAAAATTTTTACCTTAAACTTTATCTCCTACTAAAGATAGCAGTAAGAAGCAAACTTAGGCATAGCTCTAATGATATACTACTCATTAACACCATATATAAGAAATATCTTAACATATCTAGAAATACTAATTTGATTAGACTTCTAATTTTCTAATAATAATCATATGAGTATAATCTCAACATACCTTTCTTCTAACTATGATGACCTGCTTACAAGAATACAAAGACAACTAAACAATTGGATAGATGAGATTAAAACAAAAAACTGGTATTTACTAATTATAGGAGACTTCAACGCAAATACTAATACTATGAAAAAAAATATATACTTTTTCCCAAACTCCAACTTGCTAGTTTCTCAAGCTTATTAGAATTCTATAATATTTTCATATCCATTTAGCAATGTCAAGAACTTACTAGTCAAATTGATAATATCTAGGCTTCAAGTAATATCTTACTTGATTTGAGTGCTCCAATACTATCTAAGGCAATCAGAATTTCTGATAATGACTACAAAATTATAAATATAACCTGGTATACAAGGTTTACTCCACCTGGTCCTAGAAATAGGAAAAAAAAGAAAAGGAAAATATATCATTATGACAAAATAAAAGAGCAAGACTATAAAGACTTTTCGAATACTGTAGATACTCTAATAAATTCTGCTCTAGACTCAAAAAACTGCTTGAATACTACTACTCTTAACAAGCACTAGCATATATAGTTTCAAAAGATAAAAGAAGCTATCAACAAATATATTCCTTATACTTTTATAGCATCTAAAACTTTTTACTCAATATTACTTAAGTCAATAAAGCTACATTCAGCTCTACAAAATATCAACAAAGCTCTAAATATAATTACAACCAAACCAGATACTCTATTAGATACTTTTAACAAATATATTTCTAAGGCCACAACATAAGCTAACATAATTATTCTAGATATTAGCCAAGATGAATATAATAGTAATCACAACAGCATCACTAATAAGCTCAAAAAATACAAAAATATAATCTAGCAAACATGAAATATAGAAAAAAGAAATGAACAGAATGAGAAAATCAAATTCTATATTAATTGTAGATACTCTGATTTCAAAGACAATACAACAAGAATAATAGATAGTATCCTACAACAATACACAGACCAGATTAATTATGAAAAAATTATTTTGAATAATAAAATACTAACTGAACCAAAAGATATTAAGGAGGCTACTCAGCAACACTTTAAAAACTGAATAAAAGAAAACAAAATAATTGGTAAATCACAAGTCATCTGGACAAAATAATCTGTATTTATTAAATTAATATAATGCAAATTTATTAATAAAAAATCTAATTTTGAAATGTGTAGATTTTTAGAATGATCTGCAAATTCAGGTTATATAAATATTATTTGAGTAAAAAATTTAAGATCGCGTGATAAAAGTACACATATTGAGAATATATATATGTTTACTTGTTATGAAAAGCTATGAGTAAAACTAAGCAAAAGCCAGACTACAAGTTTTCAAGCTTATTATTTACTAGACTCAGCTCTTGAAATGATCAATGATTTTTAATATTAGGATCTCATAGCAAAAGCAAGTAATGAGACTATATATGAGTGACGCTAAGGAAAAATCTGATACTAAATATATAAATCTTATCTGTTCAGAGTCGAGTTTTTCCTTAGTGTCACTCATATTATATAGTCCCATCTCTTGTTTTTGCTATAGGCATTCCCATAAATAAGTGAGAAGTTTTAATGAAACTATTTAAAGACTGATACCATTTTGAAGAACATTTTTAGAATTTACCAGAATATCCAAATGAGTGCCAATAGAAAGAAACCAGATTGCAGTTCATATTTATAAATTGATACTTATTATATGTGATGGAAGCTTTTATGAATTGACAAAAAGATAAGTTTCGAATAGCAAATAATTTAAGCTTATTCGTGATTAAAAAACTATTTACCTCATAATCATGTTACTTATGCTACTCTTTTATAGGTAACATATATCTGAAGTGAAATAGAAAAAATAACAAATCCAAAAGAAATTAATGTCTAAACTTTAATTGAAATTATCGAGAAGACAATTTTATATAGAATATTGAATTCTAAGCCTAGTGTATAAATAGTGAGTTCATATTGTTATTGATTGAGTGCTCAATTGTTAGTCTTAGCAGATAGTGATTTTGAATGTTGACTGCTATTACTAAAATGGGTTAGTTGAGAATAGAGGTATGCTTCATTATAGTTTTCAGAATCGATTTCTAATTTCAAACAAAAATAGAAGTCGAAAGAGTTGGAACTGGCTCCAAACACTAATTGACTTCAAGGTATAGGAAGGATATATATTAGAATGAAGGTATAATTAGGTTTCTAATTTTAGAATAGTTTTTAGAATAAATTGATTTTTTTTTTTTTTTTTTTTTTGTAAATAAGCATTTTTTTAAAGTGACAATTTATTAAAAAGTACCCTATGAAACAGATTACAAGCATGCATTTTTATGTTATTAGTAGTTAGAACTGAGGTATAGTGCGTAATTGTAGAGGATATGCATTTGTATAGTGTATATATATAGAGGTTTAACAGTATAAAATAAAGTTGAACTATTAGCCAAAGATAAACAAATAAAGAATATCAAATGAGAACACCACTAGAACAGTCATACGAATATGGGCAAAACATTTGTAGTTTTATCTAACCAACAGAACAGGACAATATGATACAGTTAAAGATGCTGGTGAAATTGATTTTACCAGATTCACTAATTCAACATTAATTTACTATTTAAGTTTTTTAACTGTTAGAGACGAAAATACTTCAAAATTGCTAATTTCATCCTAATAAAATTTATGTTTGTCTGAAATACTATATGCTTTTATTAAAAAAAAAAACTTAAAATTCAAGAAAATCAAAGTTTAATATTTTTTATTAAAAAATATATATTTGAATTCAATATTCGAACGTCAAATCCCTAGTCCAGTTGATAAATGGATAATAAATTTAGTTTTCAGGTATGATTAGAATTTAAAAAAAGAATATGCTATTTTCACATACATATACCTTGTTTCATTATAAAAAAAAAAAAAAAGAAAGAAACTTTGATACCTTGACATTTAATGTAAACAATCTCGTTCACATATTAACGTCAGTAGAAGATAGGCATAAAAGGTTAAAACTTATCGATATACCTACAGTTATGAAACTCTAAAATAATTTTTTTTTTTTTAGTATGTTTAAGCCAACAATTATTCTTTGAAAAATCTTAAAATTTTCAATGAATAGTGAAAATAAGTAGTCCCATTATCATCGAAATAGAAAAAGCAAAGATAGGTTTAGACTGTTAAAAAGGATACTTAAGAATAGAATTGCCACATTACAATTTCTAATTGGTTTTAATTTTTTTTTTTTTGAACATACGTCAAATTGAAATTGAAATCAATTGGACATTGCAACATGACAACCCTATTGCTATATATAATATCTGTAGACCAGTGCAGATCACTGAACTAAGCAGTAATAAATCTGTTAGGTTACAATAAATTAGTACTATACGAGAATACAGATTCAAGGTATACACGAAAATTAAATGAAAATTTGATAGATAGTACATACAATTGTTTAGAAGTTAATTTTTCTATAATCTGATCTTATGCTCTAGTTGTTGTATATAAATA
>CAJVPM010000053.1:0-27403 GCA_910592325.1 Scutellospora calospora | reverse complement strand
TATCAAAATCACCTAATTTGTTTTAAACCTTAACTATCCTTCCTTACCACCTGACCTTATCTATCTATCAACTCTGTCGTAAGCTTCTTTTTGAATTCTTGTTTCTTTCTCCTTCCTAGATTCCTTCATTTCGTTTAAAGGAGTTATGTTCTCTTTGTTTACCTTTCCTTTTTTTCTTGTCTTTTTCTTTCTTTTTTCTTTGGTTATGATATTGTTTTCTTTTTCCCATTTAACCATCACTTCACACCTGAACTTCCATAGTCGTTCATAGAAACAAGACCAGAATTGTTCGATAAAACTCGTTAATACTTTGTTTGCTTTGCTTTTGAACTACGCTATTTTGCATATATCTGCGTATTGCTTCTTATTTGTGAGGCCTCTGAGGTGCATTTTTCTAAGTTGCATCTTCTCTTCTGGGTCTTCACCATATAGTGCCTTCCTCAATGCATTGTCCTCAAGTGATAAATCCAACTTTGTTAACACCTCTAGACTTGTTAGGTATAGAGTTTCCTCTTCTAGGTTCCTCCATATCTTTTGGTATACTTTGCATTCTGCTAGGTGATACAAGGTTTCATCCTTCCTTAAACACGCTATACATCTTCTGCTTTTGTATAGTTTGGGGTTTCTCAAGTAGCAGATATCTTTTGTTGGTAGAATGTTGTTAATGCATTTTATGCGAAACATTAGGTCTCTACTTTTCTTTAAACTAATGCACTTTTTCCCTTGCCGTTATATATTTCTATTTTTATTTTAATTCTAATTATAATCCTACTATTTTAAATTTTACTATTTATAGTAAAATTACACATATCACACTTTGTACTATATTAGCCATACCAGCTATACTTGTTATACAAATCACAAGTGTAGTACTGTTTGAATAACATTACATAAAACAAATTTTAGCTCATCTTGAAACTTACTTTAATCTCTTTAATTTTAAGATACTCTAATCATACCAACTCTTATTACTAAAAAACCTGACTTTTATAATATTAATTATTACTATAGCAAATATAGAGACTATTATAGTATTAGTATATCAGAAGTTAAACCAGAAACTTTACAAGTTCTACTTGCAAATATCAATCCTGTAGTATGTAATGCTAGTTCAACTAAAAAGTATCACTACTTCAAGGTTCTTACTTTACTACAACTAGCTACTTGTCTATATAGTAAATATTATATTAATTTCATCTTCTAATTCTACAAAATCTCCTCTCAAACTATTCTTATAACTGCTTCTATGGAAACATTACTAATTATCTTTGCTAAATATTTTAACAGAATTATTGACGAATTACAAACCTTCTCTCTAATAAAACAACAGTTACAACAATCTACAGCTAATCTAAAAATTATTTTTCTAAACTTTTACACTAATCCAACTCCTTCTTAAATTATATCTCATTCTCAATACCATCATACATGTCTTTACTGCAAACAAAAAACTATTCTATATATTTTTCTTATAGATACCAAACATGCATCTAATTATATATAATATATAATCTTTAAAAATTTCTTATTATATTGTAACTATATCTCTAAACTTTGGGATGTTAAACTTGCTTCTAAACCTCAAACTACTTCACTAATTCTTTAACAAAAGTTAGTGCTTGTAGCTATGAAAATAGCTAAAATAACTTCAAAAGAGAAAATCTTACTATTTAAAACTATCTTCCCTAAACCTTCTACTTCAAACTCTAATATATCTAAAAATAATATATCTGAAACTATAAATAAAGATAAAAATAATAATAAAAATACTGACAAAACAGAAAAAGAAGAAACTACACTAAACAAATCTACTAAACAAACTTTAACTTTTAACTGAATTGCAAACTATCCTATTACTAAAAATATAGAAGCTAATATTAAACTCCAAATAACTCTCTCTCACAACTTGTTTAATTTTCTTAAAAGCTATTTACATGATTTCTATTCTAGAAAAAAAACTAAACCTGCTACTCAAAATCAAAAAGTTTCTAAAGCAACTTTCAAACAACTTATTAGAATAATAGCTAGAGCTTATCTAAAATTCTTAACTAATTTTGTATTTCAAAGTAATCCAAATATTGATTCTAATACTACTATCCTATTAAATATACTTAAAAACATACTTAAAAAACTTATTCACAAATTTACAACTATATTATTTACTAAACTAACTATAGTTCTTTTTTTGCTTCTTCTTTAACAATTCTCCTTTACAGAACAAAAAACTAAATACAATTTTGCATCAATTTAGCTCATATTCACCTTTATTTATCTGACAACTACTATGCAATTGATTATAAAAAATTTGCTAATGATTTTAATTTTATTTCTAAATATTTTACTATTAACTCTTCTATAGTAACTATTGATAAAGAAGAAAAATATCTATCAAATCTGACAAAAAGTTCAACATCCAACTCCTTTTTAATATACCAAAATCTACCTTTCTAGAAGTTTACAATATTCTATCTCTTAAAATTTACTTGAATATTTTAATGAATAGTTCAAAAACTTCTTTTCAATATATAACTGCTAATTTGCTGAATCTTTAAATCAACAAAAAGTCTACAATGCTCTAAAAAGACAGAATTAGGTAGCAATTTATAATTCAACTTAAAAAATTTTTTCTAACAGAAACTGATATTCAGGAATCTAATAACTATTCTGAAAAATGAATTGAATATATTTGTCTTGCAAACTTTTATATACTCAACTGCGACTCTTACAAATGTCCTTATATCAAAGAAAATAAGTATAACTTTTCTAACTTGTTTAAACTAATCCTTAAACAATCCTATTTTATATATTTAAAAAAGAATAGTAAAATTTGGAAATTACCTATAGTTAACTCCTTAATCTTTAAAATTGATGAAAAGTATAAAGCTAATTTCTCAAAACCAATTCTTTTAAAACTAATTAATGAATTAGCTGACCAAGCTAAAAATTTTATTTGCAAAAAAAACAAAACTACAAAATTTCAAAAATGTTGAAGCTACTACTTCTACCAATACTTAAATACCTATTATTATACTGTTACAGAAAATCATAACTTTCATAACCTTATGAGAGAAAAAGCAATTGAGTATATCACTGCAAAAATAATTAATACTCATTTTTTAGCTCAAATAATTACCTATTTTGATATGATTAAGGAAGAACAATCTATACTACAACAAATCATTAAATATTTCAAAGAGACAGCTCTTTCTGAAGCTAAGCAATATCTTTTTAACAAATTCAATATTATTTTTACTAAACCTTCTTTGTTAGAAGATTTACTCTTCTTCTTAGAAGATTTTTTTTAATAATAGAATCTTCTAAATTCATAAATATAGCTGCCATCTTACTAAAAAATATATCTACTATAGTCAATAAGGAGAATAATTTAAGTAGGTGAGTAGTAAAGCCTATTTATACAAAGGACTAAGTTTATAATAGTTAGATTCAATATATAAAGCAGACTCTAGTATCCTTCATATCTGTAAGAGCCAGAAATATAGTAAGTGCTTTAGGAGATTCAAACTTCAATATGCATTTACTAATATCATCCAAATTATCTAATGCATATAGATTATTAAACACAAATATACATAACTATTTTAATAGAACTACATCTTATAACAAAATCAACACTTAGAGCTCTGATGTTTAGGTTCAGTTCAGTCTAAGTTCAGCTGAACTTGAACCCAAACTCGAACTTACAATTTTGCTATTTTCGAACCTAAACTCGAATCTGAACCAACAATCTTTGAATCTGAATCGAACTCAAACACAAATAATAGTTCAGTTCGAGTTCGGTTTGAAGTTCATGAACATGTTCAAGTTTAGATATAATAAAGTACTTTTTAATTAGTAATTTAACAAATAACAAAAATTACGAAATTTGACTTTGTAAAAAAAAATAAATTAATACTTAACTTTAATAGGCAATATCTTGATAAATTTTAAGGCTATCTTAATAATTTAAAATTGATAAATTTAAAGTTTTTTAAATTATTAAGATAGCCTTAAACTCATTAAGATATTGCCTATTAAAGTTAAGTATTAATTATTTTTTTTTACAAAGTCAAATTTCAATTCTCATAATCTTTATTAGACAAATAGTGTACTACCTAGCCTAGTTACATATAATATAATTGACAAAATATTTTAATTTAATTTTTTTAAACTGTATTTGGTTTTTGGTTTGGATTTGTCTAGTTATTATAAAGTATAATTTTTTCCTACTCTATTACTTAACAATATTTTCACCTCTTTATTAAAAAATTAAATCATAAATTCAAGTTAATAATATTCTAACATTAAAACTGGCCCATACCTGTTCATATTTAATTGCATCTTAAATCTCTAGAATCTATTATTTAACCTAAGTATTATACATTATAAAGTTATGACTTAATTTTTTTAAAAAAAATTAAGCTAGTTAATATATCTTTAAATTTACTAGTATTAATAAATTTTATTTGAAGTAATTTAAAAGTATAACATAATGATAATCTACTAATTATTTTAATATTGATATAAAAGGTAAATTGTGAGATTGAGATCTCTTTTCATTCAAAATACTTATCTATGTACTTCTGTATAGTGCAAAGTTGAGTAAGGGAGCTTGTAAAGAAGATTAGCTATAAACAAAATAAAGTAACTACGAATAAAAAAAAAAAAAAAAAAAGGTAAAAAAAAAAAGATATACAAGTTACTCGTTTAGTGAACTCTTAATATAGTTAAGACTAATTAAAATCTCAATATAGTGAAGTTAAGCTCAAAGCCAGTCAATATAAAATTCTCTTGATATAGTGAATTTACCAATAAAGCTCTTGATATAGTGAATTTTTAAAAAATTTTTATTAATAGAATAGATCACTTCACTATAATGAGAGTGACTTGTATCTGCATTCTGCTAAGTTAGTTTTATGCAAGTTAGATAATAGGTTACTTAATATACTATATATTAAGATAATAATGATTATATGGTTAATAACAATAAATTTATTATATTATTATTTTTTTTAGTTTAATGAGTTTCTCTACCTCAGATCATGACTACGATCATGATTTCAATAATCACAACTATGACTATGAAGACTATGACCATGACTATGAAGACTGCGACTACTATAATCATAACTCTGATGATTACCACTATGATAGCTATAAACATGATAAAGATAATGACTACAATTAAAATAAAAATAATAACAATGATAATGACAATAGCAGTACTGTTAGTAAGAGAAACTGTAGAAGTGAAGTATGAGATTATTTTAAAAAAGTTGAGTAGAAAAAGGGATGAAAACCTGCTAAATATACAATACAAAATTGCAACCATAAAGAGTTTTCATATGAGAGTGGAGGTATTACCTAGCCTTTATAGCAGTACTTAGAATCTGCTCATTGAATACAATATATACTTACTGAGGAATTTAAAAAAAAAAAAAAGTGCAAGAAAAATGTGGCACTGTTAAGGAAATATTTAAAAAAGTAAAATTTCTTATTACTCAAATTTAAGCTTATTCTTTTTTTACTCAATTTTTAATTTAAAATTTTCAATTTTAAAATCTAAAATTATTAAATTTAAATATTAAATATTTTTAATTTTAAAATTTTAAATTTTAAATTTTAAATTTTAAATTTTTAAATTTTTAAATTTTAAATTTTAAATTAAAATTTAAATTTTTAAATTTCAAATTAAAATTTTAAATTTCAAATTAAAATTAAAATTTTATTTAAGTATTCTATGGATACCTCTGTAACAGTATCTGAAGTTGATGATACGAAGCTTCGCCAAATGATTGTCGCATAGATTATTAACTGCCAATGCCTATTTTTAATAGTAGAAGACCCTGAATTAATTGAGATCTTATAATATATAAACTCTACTATACAATTAGTTAGGTCTGATGTAATAAAGAATGGAATTATAGCACTCTATAACTTAGGAAAATAGGAATTAAAGGTAATTTTATGAAAATGTTATTTAATATGTTTTAAAATATGTATAATAAGTTTTATAGATATTCTAAATTACTACATAATTAAAAAAAAAGCTATACAATGTTATATAATTATTTTTTTTTTTTTTAATTTCAACCCGTAGGTTGAGATGAGGTCTTGCCTCTATCTATATTTTTGTAAAATATAGTTAAGAGTTTACATGAAACTACCTGGTAATAAATTACATTCAAGAATTAAAGCTTAGACAATAATAAAATAACTAAGACTAAAGTAAATACTAAAATTAAAACTAAATTTGAATTATCTGTGACCTAAACTTACTAGAATAGTCAAGACTAATCTAGATTTGATTAAAAAGGAGATAGTTTGTAGAGAAGCCATATTTAATCCAATGTATTGGCCAAGCAGAAAGTTTTTGTATAGCAAGTTCAGTTGGTAAAATTTGGTTGTGTTAGGAGGAGGACTATATTAATTATATGTTTCTTGAGGTATATAGGGAAGTTGTCGATTATTTCTGTGATTTTATTGATAGTTTGAGTGTAGTATATGAATATCTATTGTTGTTTCTAGTTTGCAAATTCAGAACAGTAGAGTAACTACAGCTGTCATAAATTTTTGAGTTAAGTTTAAGAAACAACTTAATAGTTGTCTGTGAAGCAAGATGAATTGAGTTAGTATATAGTTGAATTGTATGAATAAGTGTATATAGTAGAAGTCTTTTGAGTGAATTAAATAAACTAATTGTATTAGAAGAGTTTGTGAATAGCTGAAGTGAAGATGATTTATAATTAAGTTTTTTAATGCAAAAAATTGTAATTGGGTAATTTCTAAGTTTGTATTGTTAAGAGTTTTAGTTACAGCTTGTAAGATTATCTTCTGTAATATATTAATATTGTAGTTTGTAATCTAATGAAGTTCTGAGTCAGTTTGGTTGCATTTAAAGCATTTGTTATTTGGTATTGTTTTTGGATAGTATTTGTGTAGGTGTGATAGTGTTGGTAGTTCATTATGTAGTAATTTAATTTGAAAAGTTTTAAGTTTACTAAGTTTGAAATTAGTAAACTTGCTTGAGTGTTTGTTGTTATTATTGATATATAACTATATTGAGTTCCAATTGATTTGGTCATATAGATGGGCCCAAGGTTGATTACAGTTTTGTAATAACTACATTGCAATAATATGGGCATTACAGATTGTTTTAATAAGTTTGTGTGCAGATTGTTCTATAGTAAAATTTTCCCATATGAGATGGAAGTTTGGGTTATATAAGTTAGTATATTTAAATTCAAGGAGTAGTAGTGTTTGATGGTTTTGTGCGAGTGAATTAGCCATATTATTCAGTTTATTGTCACTATGAGCTGTTACTTTATAAAGTGAAATTGTAAGCTTGTAGGATTTAATAAGATTAAGTAGGTATGCCAAATTGGCCAGTTGTTATAAGAGTAGTGGTGTGATGGATTTGTTATTGCTTAAGTGAGTTTTTGGTATTTGGATATTACAGATTGTGAGTCTATATAGATGTCAACTTTGCAATTACGAGAAGCTGTGCTAATTGCAGATAATATTGCAAGTAATTCTATTTTATAAGATGAAGGCCAATATTGAGCTTGTGCTGTAAAAGAATTTGTAATTAAGTTGTTTTCAACTTGTACCCATCTAATACCCATAGAGCATTGGTTAGTTATCAAGTTGTGAACAGACCTATCAGTATAAAAAGTTAAGTTAGCAGAGTTGGAGTTAGATATTGTAATATTATTTAAGTAATATGATAAACTATTAGAGTTGAATAGTTCAAAAACAGAGTTGTTGTATATAAGGATATTTGGAGTAGGAGGTATATATATTAGATTTCTATTTGCAGTAGTATATATCAAATCCAAATAATTTGCATTAAATTTGAACAATAAGATTTGATTATTTGAGGTTTTTCTTCTTCAAAATTGTGTTAACAAGGTAGCAGAGATATCAAAAGTACAATGATTTTTGATTCTATTAGAATTTAAATTGTATCCAAAATAGAGGCTGCATATTATAGGTAGGATTAGATAATATTCTGTATGTGAATGGTCTATATTATGTATCTAATATGTAATAGAAGTTGTGTTGAGTTGAGAATTGAATAGACATGCTTTGCTAATAATTATTGAGTTATCATTATTGATAGTAATCAGCCATAGTTTATGTTGTTTACTAAAATGACTAGTAGTAAAGCTGAAGTAATTATTTGGTGTAAGTATGAGTTGTTGAGTAAGTTTTCTAAAGGAAAGATTTTCAATTAGAGTGTTTTCAAGATATTTAAACCAGGTTGGAGTTTTGCCCTTAGGTAAATAGCTAATTTATGGAGATAGATGTTCTTATTTCAGAAGAGTACTATTATCTATAGTAGTCAGTTGGTCTAAATAGAGTATATTTTTTGTTTTAAGTTGTTTTTTAAATGTGTTATAGGCGTTATATTAATTGAGTAATAGTTTAAGAGGATATGTATTATGTATAATAGTGTTTGGCTATATTATACTAAAGTGTGCACTTATTTGCATATCTAAGTGTTGGAGTAGTTGGATAATTTTGAAGTTAGTAGAATACTTATTTTTTCTATTAATAATCGGGTTAGAGTGTTGAAGAATATTTGTTGTAGACTACAAATTATTTTGTAGTTATTGAATACGGATTTTTGTAGTTATTCCTAAAAGATTAATATTGTTAAGTTAGAGTAAAAATTTTGAGATATAGTGTTGGAGCTATATTCTCAAATATTTTTAATTCTATAAATATTATAATTTAGCATAACACTATTTGGAATACTTCGTGAAAGATTTGATTTGTGTTTGGCAATAGTTATATATGTAGAGAGTATTTTTTCACAGATTGTTTTTGATAAAACAATATTATAGATTCAGTATTCAAGAGTTGGGATTATAACAGTATTTATAATATATGCTACTTGTTTGTCAGTGATTTGTTTGGTTTTGAGTATATTGGTTAAGTTGTTTGATTCTTGAACGATAAGTTTGGTTTGTTGACTTTGTTAGTGACTTGGCAGGAACTAACATTCTAAGAATTTAAAGGGTGTATTTTTAGATTGTGAAGTGATTGTGTGTTGGATAAAGTCAATAGGTATTAGATTTTTTGAATTAGTACTAAGGATAGATTTGAGTGGGTTAACTTGTATATTAGCCATCCTAAAGAACGATGAAGCTAAAATCAGAATTTGTTCAAGTTCATTTTTTGATAGTGCTATCCATAGTATATCATTCATGAATGCAAGAACAGGAGTAGATGTTTGTAGTTGGTTTGTTTGTTTTAATTTGAGATCTATAATTCAGGAGACTCCTAGATTATAATCTTCATGTTTTTTGGCAATTTGAGATATTAGAGGGTCATAATAAATATGCTATAGAAGGGGTGTAACTATTAATTCATCTAAATTTGATTTATTATATATTAAACCCAAATTCTTAAAATTACAATCAACTATACTACTTATATATAGAAACCAAACTATCTTATTTAGAAAACCTAAAGAAATCATAAGATATCTTGACATATTTTATGATAGAAAGGCTTAACCAATTCAACTTTTAAAACAATTCATAACAAAATTAAAAACTTTCTTTCATTAATCAAATTTAAAAAACTTTCACCATTACAAATCTCTTCACTATTTAATCTTATATTTCAACTTTTTCAGAATATTTACTTCAAATAGTCTCTATTCACAAAATTATACAAACAAAACTTTCTTGTCTTTTTACAATTCAAACCAAAAAACTATTTACTTTAGCAAAAAATACTAATAATATTATATTAACAAACTCACTCACTTTTAATCTTCTAATATATAACAATATTATTCAAAAAGTAAATGCTTCAAATATTGAATGTATTTTTACAACAAATCTATTTTTTAAAAGAATTAGAATCTCTCAAATTAAATCTTAGTTATCAAAAATATAGTATCTAAAAATAACTAAAAACTTATTAAATATTTATACTATGATATTTCATCTCTTACAACTATCTAAAAACAATATTACTCTATCTAACCTTTCACAAATTTCTATATACTCCTCAACAATCTTAGAAAATTCTTTTTTAATCTATAAAATTCTTTCTACAAACCCATATAGTTTAATTACTATTAGTCTTAAAAATAACAAAATTCTTTTTATCAAACAAATTACTATAGCTGATAACAAATATCTTTTATTATAAAATAATATCTATTTTTATACAAACAAACCAATTAGAGAATGTACATCTAACTAGTACAAACAAATCTCACAACATACTCAAAATACATCTACAAATTTGGGTCATAGAGTATTCATTCTTTAATTTAATATCTAATACTTGGTTACAACTAAATCTATCACAAATTAATTCTTTTATTAATACAATTAATCTTATCTCACCAAATCCTTCTCTAAATCACTTTCCTTTTAAACTTTATATTTTAAATGATCAAAATATTTATATTTCTTATCACTCTAACTCTCAATGAACTTTATTATATTACATTACAAATATAACTTCTAAACAAATCCTATTAACTCAAATTCTATTATTACCAAATCTAAATCTTTTTATCTTTAATATTCCCTATATACAAATTAATAAATACAACAATTCAACCTCAATTCAAATAAATTACAAAGAAATTTTATCACTTATTCATATCTATAATATTATCAGAAACCAACTACTCCCTTAAATACTACCATAAATAAACCTAGCATCTTCTGAAATACAACTAATACAATAAACAATTAATTCATCTACTTACCAAAATCAATTAACTAATCTTTTTCAATCTATTAAAAATTTACATTCAAACAACTTATAGTTTTATATAGATGCTTCAATTAAAAATATACAAACCCCTAATATCTAAGTAGATATAGGTTAGATTTGCAACAATGATATATTAATTAAATTTAATACAGTATCCTCATCTTATTCTGACTCTATATGAATTGAACTATTTTCAATTCTCATACTTTAACTTACCATTCTATCAAACTTAGCTCTAACTATTTTCTTGGATAGCAAAATAGCAATCAAAAACTTATCATATACTCTTTCTACTAAACTAATTCAAAACAAAAATTGGGATATACTACATATCATCAACTCACTTAAAAAAACTAAAAATCTTACTTTTATACTAAATCACACTTTACAAACTCTTTTTATAATTAAGCAGATCTACTTGTCAAATAAAGAACTTCTAAATCTATTCTTGAACACTTCTTTCTTCCTTTTAATATCCCTACTTACTTCCTCTAGAATAATTACTTTATACTATTCAAAATTCACTTCTTTATTAAATCTATAATCACAATTTAAGAATTCTTATCTTGAACTTCACTAAAATTTTTTTAAAACAATATAGAAACAAAATAGGCTTTAATATTTAAAATATTAAACTCTCTAGAACACAATTCTCAAATATAAACTTTTTGTTTAAAAATCTTACCAAACAATCTACTAATAATGCAAAATCTAAATATCTGCTATCCTTACTTATACACAACTTCTAACTGCATATAATACCTAACTACAGAAGATACTACACATATTCTTCTCTGTACTAAAAATATACTAAACATTCAACAATTATTAATTGATATAATTAATAATATTTTAACTTTTTTTAAAATCTTAACAATTACATTTAAAACAAACTAGGTGATTTTGATATAGGCTAGTAGCAGCCTCTTGTTGACTAAGAGCTAGAAATTTGTATATACAAATTTAAACTCTTACGAGAGAAATAGTTGCTACAGCAGATTGTACTTAGATGCTAAAAGTAACTGAGTGAGTTCAGATTAGTTTTAGAAAAGTAGTTTGCTGTAAATAGTATAGCATTTTACTTGTAGCTTAAGTTAGCTTATTCTTAATAAAATAATGGACAAGATCACCTAAGTAAAAAAAAAAAAAAAAAAAAAAAAAATCTCAACAATTACTACACAAATACTCCTTAATATTCTTTTACATTTTACATTAAATATCTCAAATTCACAATATTACTATATACTTTTATCAATAACTAGCAACTTTCTACTTACAATATATACTAATATTAAAAATATTGTTCAAAAATAAACAGATTTCTTTCTTACAAATCTATTAATAATCTACCTAAATAGCTCTACACTAAAATATAGTCTTAATGAAACTACTACTAACACTAATAAGAAACTGCTCAAAATATTACTAAAAAAACTAAATGTATAAAATTTTCTTATCTAAAAATATTCAATAAATCAAATACCAATATTATATCTACTCAAATTACAAATTACAAATCTAAAATTGAAAAATATTTTCTACAAAGATTTTCATTAACAAATTGTATATTATAATATTATGAATAATATCTCAGGTTCTCCCTAATATATCTTAGCTAAAAACTAATTTGAAATAATTAAATATAGCATAAATTAGGAAATAGGAGATGTAATATTACATTGGATGCCTTAAATTTAATATAACATAAATATAGATAAAAATCTTTAAATTTTGAACATATGTTCTAATTTTTTTAAATAAAGTTTCTACTATAGCATTTTAAAAAAAAAAAAAAACTTTTAGTTCAAATACTCAATCTCTTTTTGATAATCCTTCATATTAATATTTTCACAAAATGCTAACCTATAAATATTATATAGTTAGTATATTTTTATACAATAAAACTTTGCTAAGGCTTCAGATTGCATGTAGACAATATGAAATAGAGTTAAAAAAGATTATTTCTTATAAGTTTAGCACTCTAGTAGAAGTTTACAAAGCTATTAAAAAAGTAGCTTTAGCAAAAACTAAAGAAGTTCTTATCAAGTTATATTTATGCAATAGCAAGAGTATAGACTTACTAGATATCTAATTCTATATAATATATACTCTAACAAATCTTTATTATTAATACTTTTATATATACACCCTTTTCTTTATTATTTGGCTTTTAGAGTATTTTTTCTCACAAAAAGTAGCAATGCAGCTTATACATTCAAAACTATCAGTAATATTTACTCTATTCAAATTAAGAACATATCTACAAAATTGAAAAATATATTATGTGAGCTTTTAGTACAAATTGATAATAACATATTAGTGATGTAAACAAATATATGCACAAATTTTATAGTATTTATTTTGGTATTCTGTCCTTTACATTTCTAGTAAAGTTTCTATACTACTAAATTTTATTATAGTATATAATAGATATAGAGTAAAGCTTAGTCTATTTAGAATACTATATAATTTTTTCTCTGTTATAACATTTTGTTGTATTTTTTTCTTTCTTTTTGTTCATATATATTAAGACTGCAATAGTCTTTTTTTTACTTTTTTCATCTGTTTCTGTTTCTTTTACTTTTGCTTCTTAAATAGTTTAGCATTTATTCTTTTCTATTTTTTATTTTTTTATTTTTTTCTTGTTTTCTATTTTGCCTTTTTTGTATAACTATTTTTTCTTTATTCTGCTAGAATATAGGTAGGAAAAGTTTTTAAGAAAAGACTAGGTAGTCTTGATATAGGATGGTAGTAGCCTCTCTAGGATTAGGTGCATGTAGACTATTATATAGTTTAGTACTCTTTTGAGGAAAATAATTACTGCAGCAGATTGCACTTGAGCACCTCTAAGATAGTTGAGTGAGTCTGGAATTGCAATAAGAAGAGTAGTTCTAAAAATTAGAATAGTTTTATTTTTATTTTTTTTGTATTTGTCCAGATACTGTTTCAAGTATTCTCCTAATAAAATAAAGAGCAAGATTGCTTAAGTTTAAAAAAAAGATATTTTTAACTTTATTTTAAATAAAATTAAAATAATTAAATAAAATTATAAAATAAGTATTGCTAAAAAAATTATTTAAACTTAAAATTTTATAAGCTTAATAAACAATTTTTTTGAATAATATTTACATCATCTAATTTTAAATTTATTATATAAATTATACTAATATTAAAATTATTACTTTGCAGACTTTCAAAATTTGATATTAAATCAATTACTGAAATATTATTAAGTTCATTTTCTTCACTATTTGAATTATTATTATCTAATTGTATTTCAATATACATATTCTTTTAAAATTTAAATAAATTAAATTTTTAATTTAATATTATAAAAAAAAATTTAAATTTAAAAAAATTTACTATTTATCATTTAAAATAAAAAAGAAAGTAAAAATGTTATATGTATAAATTTTGATTCTAATATATTGTAGATTTTGACTTGATCAAAAAATTATCAATTTTTACTTATATATTTTTTATATTAAAAAATCTTTTTAACAAATTTATATATATAATATTTATTTATTTAAAAAATGAAATAACAGAATTTAAAATATACAATTATTTTAATATATTAAATACTATTGCTATAAATTCAAATACTAATGAGACTAATTAAAATTAAGAAATGATAACACTAAGAATTATATTTTTTTCATGATATATCTTTAAATATGTTGTATTACAGATAAATTCTTGTATGTGATAGTAATTTTATTTAACTTGTGGTAATAGAATTACCTTTCTAACCTTTACTCGAAAGTTTACAACATCATTAACAATTGAGGTTATAATCAATAATAGTTACGCAAAACAATAATTGCTTTCAAGTATAGATTGTTACACGAAACCTGCATAATAAATTATATTTTATGCGTTATCATAGATATGCGTGCATATTAAAACTGCATCAACAAATAAACTATACTTCACATGATGTGTAGACTCAATTGCGAAAAGGTATCCTCGTGATAATACCTCTTGCATAACTATCATGATTGCAATGGGTTATTTCTAAATTAAAAACTGGTAACGATAAGTGGGAACAATGACAACAAAAATAACGATCCATATAACGACAATTTATGACAAACGGAAAAAGTTTTTTTTTTTTTTTTTTGGATCACTTCTACTGTTTTATTATTTCGAAGTTTAGAATTACAAGGGTTATATCTTTTATTCAGGTAAATTTCAACCGTTTATATACATATGGGCTAGGTGCTGGAGAAAAGGACCAAATTGACAATTTTTTCGAAATGAATTTTTTAAACTTAACTAATTTAAAATTAGCTCAGGAATATTTTTCACTTAAGAAAGAAATACTGGTGCATTAATAAAATTTTATAGTACAGTATAATCTTTTGAAATTTGTATTTTCCTATAAGTTAATATAAATTTTATAATTTAAAAATCAATTTCTCGCAAAATCTATTTTTGTTAATTTGGTCACTTTCTCCAGCACCTAGCCCATATAAATAAAATTTTAAATTTGCTAAAAAAAATTTCTTAATTTACAAAATATTCTCAAATGAAAATAGAGATGATACGTAATAATTTGACTTGCTTGGAAATTACGGAACCGAGGATCTATATTGCCATGAGGCGACCCAAATTAAATTACGATAACTACTTTTTATGCTATCACATCCATTCAATAAGATGATTTGACTGCTGCAGTAATAGAAGTAAATTTCCCTCATTATTCTATTTAAAATAAAGGGTTTCAAATGAATAAAATTATTCTTAAAAATAATATTCAAAGGCTTAAATTACCTTGAGCCGCATTTTTTGGTAGTGGTAGATTATTAAATTGGTAAATACGACTTTTATTTTGTATATCAACTAAGAGTAGACTCTCGTCCTGGTCAGTAATTAAAAGAGGACTCTTATCTTTTTCAACAATTAAAGGTGAACTTTTAATTTGCTCGGCGATTAAAGGAGTGCTATTAGACTCTTTAGTAGTAGATAACTTTTTGTTCCTTTGACACTTAAATTTAAACCAATTTAGTAATTTCTTTTTTCTAGATATTTTAAATGGAATAAGTTTTAATTTTTTAATAATGCCATCATTTTCGTATATTTCTTTAAGTAGGTTCTCTATTTTTTTCATAACTACTTGAGCATTAGGTCTATTATCCGGATTTGCATCCCAACATTTAACCATTAAATCGACATAATCAGCTGGGGTTCCTTCAATAACTTTAGGCCTCATTCCATTAATTATGTCAAGAGCAAGCTCATTATCAGATTTTTTCATTTGATCATAAAAAGGTGGCCTGCCTGAGGTTATTTCCCACATGATCATTCCTAAACTATAAATGTCTGACTTTATTGTATAAGAATTATTATATAATACCTCTGGAGCGATATATGTGAGATTACCATAAATTTGACTTGAATTTTCTAATGGCAAATATAAACCGAAATCACTAACTACGCAATGAGGTTTAGATTCATCAACAAGAACATTTCTAGAATGTAAATTTTTATGGATTGCTTTTTGATTATGTATTTTTCTAATTCCATTTGAAATATTTCGTACTATTCTAAATTTAATTTTCCAGGTTAATTCAGTTTTTGCGAGAAAATCATTCAAGTTATTATCCATATGTTCAAGAACAATCATGATATCTTGAGTTTCTGGATTTCTAGTTAGTCCATAACATTTTATAAGTGATTGAGAAAATTTTTCAAGTGTAAGACTTGAAATAATCTAAAAGCAAAAATAAATAAATTATATTTAGTAAGTATATAAATCAATTGATATGAAATTTTATTTCCTAATTCTTTTAATTTAACTAATAACTTTTATATATTAACTTATACTCAAGTTCACAATTCTAGCTTTTATGTTTTACAAAAAGTCAATAGAAGTTACCAGCTAATTATAAATCAGATTTATTATTAACACTATTATGGGCGATACTTGTTATTTCCCTAAATAAGGTTCCACTTAATTTGATACGTATTACTTTGTAGACAATTATAATGCCGACACCCTATAAGAAAAGGTGTCCGGGAACTTCCAGGAACTGTAAAATCAAAAATCTCATCAAAATTAATTCCGTAGAAAATTGACCAATTCGCAGACATTCTGTATATATTCTGTATACAAATTTTTATCAGGAATTACTAATTATGCATCAAAAAATATATGGATCTATACGGAACGAATGTCAAATTTTTATCTTAATTTTCAAGATGCTAACTTCTCTACATATTAAAATTTATGAAATTTATTCACATTTCATGATACTAGGGATAGGCAAGTAATTTATTAAGTAATAATCACTTAAATTTATTGTTTAATTAATATTAAGTAATATTATTAATTTTAAGTAAATTCTTGCTTATTACCATCACATGATGATAACTGTAAAAAATGATTGAGATTCGCTAGAAATAGAATGACTTATAATTACTTATCTTATAATTAAAATCGCATCTGAATTATTTCCGTATAAATTGGGCCAATTCCGCAGACATTTTGTATAAATTCTGTATATAAATTTTTCAGGAATTACTAAGAAACTTTGAATCAAAAATTATGTGGAATCAATACAGAACCGATGCCAAATTTTATTTTTGAGAATAAATCAAAATACTAACTTCGCTACATATTAAACTTTGTGAAAATTTATTCACATTTCATAATACTCATGTTATATATGTAAATTATCATGCTGAGCATTTTTTTATTAATATTTTCTTGCCAATTTGATTAATAAAAATTTTCATTAAAATCATTTAAATATTAGTAAAAATCAAAAAAAATTTTTACTATTTAACACAGGTAGAACAATAAATCTTTTCTACATGTATTCTTTCAAAAACCTTTAGTGTGCTATGCAACTTTTTCAAACTTCTAAACAATTTCTAACATTTTAAATTACATGGAAAAGATTTAGATATTATAGAAAATATTTAGAAAATTGCATATTACACCAAAGTTTTTTGAAAGAATACTTGTAGAAAAGGTTTAACGTTCTACCTGTGTAAGCAATAACAAAATTTTTTATTAAGAAAATCTGCAGAAGCATATTAATAAAAAATGTTCAGCATGATGAATTATATATATAGCGTAAATATCATAAAATATAAACCATTTTTTATAAAGTTTAATATGTATTGAAATTAGTATTTTGATTTTTTTCTCAAATATTTGACATTGGTTCCGTATTGTATACAGAATATATACCGAATGTCTGCGGAATTAGCCCCCAATTTATACGGAAATAATTCCGATGCGATTTTTATATTACAGTTCCTGAGCAGTTCCGGAGCAGTTCCGGAGCAGTTCTCGGACACTTTTTCTTTATAGAATTAATGTTCAAAAAATCAGATAATGTTAAGTAATATTAAATAAGAATACATAATAAATTTGCTCCATCTCTACATGATACTCATGTTATATTAATATACTCTTGCCAATTTATTTAATAAAAAATCCATTTAAATATTTATAAACCTGAAAATTTTTAAACTTGATAATTTTTGCTCGCTACCGAATCATTCTCAGGTTCATCCGGTAAATTGCCTAATCTCTCGGAAACTATATCACTGTCTTCGGATCCTCAGTCTGAAGACAACGACATAGTTTCCGAGAGATTAGGAAATTTACCGGATGAAACTGAAAATGATTCGGTAGAGAGCAAAAATTATCAGGTGTCCCAGAAATAATGATAACAGCTGCAAGCAGCTATAACAAAATTTTTTACTAAATAAGTCTGCAGAAGCATATTAATAAAAATGTTTTGTATGATGAATTATATATATAGCATGAATATCATAAAATATAAACATCATAAAGTTTAATATGTAGTGAAATTAACTTTCAAATTCAGATAAAATTTTGGCATTAGTTCCGTATTGATTTCATATAGTTTTTGATGCAAAGTTCCTTAGTAATTCCTAAAAAGAATTTAATGTGTACTGAATGTCTGCGGAATTGGGTCAATTTCAACGAAATTAATTCTGATGCAATTTTGATATTAGATTTCTTGAGCAGTTCCTGGACACTTTTTCTTATAGTGAGTATGAGAACCAAGATACAGGTATTATATACCGATTGCAAAGTTCGGCTTTCTTAAGGTTAATTAAAATTAAGGTATATTTTTACATTTAAGCAATTTTATAAGATTTGTAAAAAATAACCTTAAGAAAATCCGAATTGATTAATCGCGTATAATACCCTAATTAACACTTTATTGAGAAAATCCCATTCCAAATAATTATTTTAATGGTACTTACATGTCTAAACCAGAGTTCATCAGCAATCCCAGAGTTCTTTAAATTTCTGAGGATGTAAGATCCTTCACCACATCTCTTTAATTCTTGATTTTCAGCATCCCATTCTGTAAATGGACCATTTTCCCATATTGCGACATATAATGAAGAAAAGCTTCCTTCTTCCTTAAATTCAACATTTTTAAAACTTTCAAATGGTATCCATTCAAATATATCTGAAGGAGATACGGAATTAATTTGACATTCTTGTATTAATTCATCAAGTTTAATATTTCCAGTTGTCCATTTATTAGAATTTCTTTGTAAATAATTTCTAATACAACGTTCACAATATGTAATTGCGATAACTTGATTATTACAATATGCACATGTTCTTCTTTCTCCAATATCACCAATTATATTTTGCGCATCTCTGATTTTTATTAGTTCATTTATTAGATATTGTTTTTCATGTTTCGTTAGGTCTGTATGGTTTATGACTGTGTTACAGATAGATTTAAATATTTCAGGCGGGTTTAAATTATCATCTTTACAGATTATTCCTCTTTGTCGACAATCAGAAATTACATCTTTTCGAATAACCTTGACTTTCATACTTTCAAAAAAGTATTAAAGAATTTCGTTTTTGAAACCTTCATATATACCTGCGATATTTTCTTCATTAAGCTATTGATTTCACATTTAACGAATACGTATTCATACATGTATAATTCCAAATATAAATCGCATATCGATATCTAAAAAAAACTTTGATTCTGCAAAAGCTTGATAAAATTGCAAGGAACAATCTTTTGTATTTGTTAAAGTAACACAATTATTTATTTTTTCGTGTAACAAAACTTTTTTATTGCTGTTTCTTTGTTTCTTATCAATAAAGCACGAAAATTGTCTAATAAAAGATCTTTATTAGTAATAAACTGCTTCTAAAAACCTGAATTTTGTTTTATATAGAAACGTTGGCAAACTCCTTGATATGATTGGATAAGTTATCAGAAATACACAAAATTAGGTGGAGCAGAACTATGTAATACAACTTTTCGCCTTATCAGTTACGTAATTAATATATTTTTAGACGATCATAATTTAAAAAAAATAACTCAGAATTAATCTTATCGTTATACATATGAGTGCGTAAGAGTGAAAACCTTGAAACCGATCATAGTAAATCATTAAATCGGTTTCCAGGTTTTCACTCTCACGCACTCATATAATAAAGTATTTATGTAATTAAAAAAAAAAAAAAAAAAAATTGTATTAAGTAATCTTAAACTTCTGGAATATATAACAATAAATTAGTTGTAATTTAGCGCGACTTCATTACGCTGTTGACCAACAATTTGTAATGACGGCCAATTTACTTCTCCAAAATCCCGCACGGAATAGAAACTAACCGCAGGTTTTTTTACAGCTGTTTTCATAAATTCTGTGAATAATTATATGCTGATTCGATATGATAAGCTTTTGATTTTGGACGTGATCAATTTGATCATGTCCAAAATCAAAAGCTTTTAATACTGAAATAAAAAACTTATCAGACGTCCCACAAATTAAGAATCTCGTGCGGGATCATCACTAGTTGCGCGTGATTAAAATGTCGATTCCTCATCATCCTACTATACTAGGAAAATAGAAATTTCGTTTTCGTTTTGCAACGCGATGTTTATTGTATGCGCAATCGTGTTAACAGTTGGCATATTGTGATTCCCATACGTTCTTTGGGTCTTATAACGATTGCCCTATCGGGAGTTCTACAGGTATACGGTTTTCGAGGTTAACACTATCCTAAAATTTACTAACGAAACTAACAACTCATTCTACAATTAAACAAAAAGATAATTGTTCATCGCAGAACAAAAAAAAAAAATTTAATTTATTGAAAACTAAAAAAATTTTGTCTAAATTTAATTCCTTGAAAAGTTTTCCTAGAGTACCAATATATAAATTTATTATTATACATACGTATGTATAGAGTATTTCAAGCTATATCTGATATAGTAGAAATTTTAATATGATTACGTTTTATTAATCAATTCTTTCTTAGCCAAAAACCATACTTGTTAAGAACAAAATATGCAAAACGGCTAAAATATAGGGTTGATGAAAAATAAATAAATTTAAAGGATGATTATTTTAAGATATGAAGCAATTGACTTGTGCAATAAATGAATGCCCTATGTTCATCCTTCAACTCCAATTCATAACAATATCCAACATTGTACGTCCCACTAACATTACCCTCGACTATATATATATACAATTTTAATGTATCCCTTTTTGACAGTAATGTTGATCATTAATACAACAATAACAAGGAAGATTTGTCATACAGGTCTCGTTCAATTTAGCTCCCCATAAGGTTTTTATGCCAACAGAGGAGGATTCTTCGTTCGATCTACTTTGAATGATATTTACATATTTATCCTCAATATTGATAGTACTTTCAACTAAAGCTTGACGTTGACTCATATTAAATTTATTCATCGTATCTCTAGCAGTAATGCAAGGTCCGATTAAATTATCTAAGTTATATTCCTTGATAAGCGCACTTACTTTATCCAACGCTGTTGAGTCTTTAGCTAGCTTTTCATATATTCGCATCACTGCTGGATCATTTGAATATTCAAAAACTAGATAATTATCTCCATTCAAAATCCAACTTGCGGGACACGAATCACTTGGAGAATCGGCCGATGTAATTAACGCAGGTTTGCCTTTATAGTTATCAACAAACTTCTCAACCATAGCTTGTCCATCTTTCAAAGGTATATTGTGGCTATGGAGTAATCGAACTCCCAATTCAATACCATATTCTCTGGTTAAAGCAATAAATCTGTCTAAGAATTCATTAAATTCGGAATCTTTTTTCTTTAATTCATTATTTGCTGCATCAGGAATTTGTAAGTTATTGTATTTATCCAAGTTATATTCATTTAAATTTACCATGTTATGATAATAGTTTTTTTTTTTAAAAAATATATATATTTCTTGGCAAATTTGTTCCCTATAAATAATCTTTAGATTATTACTATCATCTTGAATTGATGCTTAGATTTTCTTTTTTTCATCTTAGTTAAACCTTTGCTAAAAAAGGTATTAATGGCGTATTTTATTAAACATTGTGATTGTGTTCCTTTTTTTTTTTTTTTTTTTTTTTTTTTGTAAACATGTTATCGATTATTCAAATTTCCAATTTCGTATCATTCATTATGGAATATTGCGCAACATTACTATATATGAAATGAAATTTTTTAGTATGTTGTGGGGTATTTGCATAAATTTTTGTGTATCGGTAAATATTTGATTTTTTTTTGCTTTTCTTGCGAAATTCTATTTTAAAGAAACTTGAAATTAAACCTCGTTTAACTTTATTTTTTTAAAAAATTTGCATGGGAGGAGGGGAAAAATTAAACAATAAAATTAAACTAGGTTCAAGTGAACCAAACTTAGGTTCATCGGAACCTAAATCAGGTTAAAGTTGAACTTAAAGATGATTAACTAGAATTTTTTTTTGTTTTTTTATTAATTGTTTAATTTTGGGAGAGACCTGTATGTTGGGGGATAACGTTAAACGAATAGCTAAATAAAATTTTACTGTACGAACATACATATAAATAGTGATGGGCAAATCGCTGGTTTTCCAAATATCCCACGCGGGATGCGGCTTACGCGCGTGATGCGCGGGATAGAGATTACATTATAGGTTTCTTACTGTTTTCATAAATTCTGGGACATCTGGCAAAAAATGGTCCGAACAAATATTGCCGGTTCGATAAGTTTGTGATTCGACAGTGATAAACTTTTGATTTGGATGTGAATTACTACCGAATCACAAACTTATCGAACCGGCAATATTTGTTTGGACCATTTTTTGCCAGATGTCCCAGAATTTATGAAAACAGCTGTAAAATTTTTAATGCGGACCGGCTGGCCTGAATTAGGGAACATATTAAAAATCACGCGCATGCTGTAATAGGGAAATCGCCACTCCGGAAAATTGCTGCGGTCTCGAGGTTACACGATCTGGTTATCCGGGAGATCCCAGGTATAAGCGATATCCCTGAGATATTTGTTATATTGAAATTGTAAATATATTATATATACAGTATTAGTTATACTAGTTTTATTAAATATATTAAATATATTAAATATATTAGTGATAGTTGATATATTAGATATAGTAATTATATTAGGGATTTTTAAACCTTGATATCTTTATTATATTTTCTGTTAATTAAAATTTTGTATATAAGTGTTTCAAAATTGTTTCAATAAAAAAATCAACTCTTAGAGTTTGAAAAGGTAAAACCTTCGGAGTCTTGAATAGTCTTGAATAGAAATGTTTATCTCTGAAAATAAATTCCTCTTTGAAATTCTTATAAATTATTTTGTTAAATTATTATCTTGTTTCTGTGATAATTTTTTGTTAAATACAGTTTCTAGTTATAGTTAAAGTACTCAAATTATTCTATTGCATACTCTTTTATAGTACTTTAAATTGATTAAACAATTTATTAGGTTTGTAATTATCATAATTGATTTATCAATAGTTTTGTATCTGTGATAACCAAATTATAATCAAATTGTTACTAAACCACATTATCAGATTTTTATTATGCAATTTGTATGTAGAAATACTATACAAATCAGAATAGTTTTGCTATATATAAACTATGTCTAGTATATAAAAAGTATATATATATATCTATATATTAATCTTACTAATATAAACTATATATAAAAATACTATGTAGATTTTTTACAGTACAATATTGATACTATTACAGTATTAAATACTTATAAATTATTATTTTATAAAAATTTTATAATTAAAAAAATTAAAATTACAATATAAAATAAAGAAACAATACAAAACTAACAAAAAGTACAAAAACAACTGAAAAAGTATCTAAAGAAATATAAAAAAACTACTAAAGAAATGATAAAAGAAATTATAGAAAAAATAATAAAAGAATTTAAAAAAAGAAAAAACTTATAAAAGATAACAAAAGATTCTACAGAAGATATGTAAAAAAATCTATTAAAGAAACAAAAAAATAACTACTAAAAAATAATAAAAGAAACTTATTTCTATATTAACAACTTAAAATAATAATACAAGTAATATTAAAATTTTGAAATTATATTTATACTAAGTAGTAATAATACTACTATATAGATAAAAGCTTAAAAGATAACACTAATGAATAATAAAAAAACTAGACAAAAAAAGTAAAATATAAAAAAATTTTAGTAAAATATAAAAACAATAAAAAAGTAAGTAAAAAAACTAATAAAATATAGAAAAAAAATGTTAAATATTTGTTTATATTGCAAATTGAATATAATTAGCTAATCTATAATAACAAATATTTTGTTTAACATATAGTTCAAATTCAATCTAATCTGAACTAAATTCAGATTTAAAAGAATCTAATTATTGATAACCAAATTCAGATTTAAAAAATTCAAGTTTAGGTTTAAGGATCTAATTTTAACAAAATTTAAATTTGAAAAAACCTAAATCTAAGTATGAAAAAATCTAGATCTGAGTTTAGAAGAATCTGAATTTGAATTAAATTTGAAATCAAAATAATCTAAATTTAGATCAAATTTAGGTTTTAAAGAATTTGAATTTGTATTCTAAGAAACCAAAATCTATACTAATTCAAATTTAGAAGAACTTGAATTTGAATTAAATTCATGTTCAGAAGAATCTGAATCTAAATTAACTTCAGATTTAAAAAATCTAATTTAGACTAAATTTAGATTTAAAAAAATTTAAATCAGAACTAACAAGTAGATATTTATATATTATATATAGTAACTATATCTCTATATTTATTATATAGTAATTATAGTCTTGAGTTTAGATATATATATATAAATAATATGTATTATATATATATATTTAATAAATATATATATTTATATAATTATTTTTTTTTTTTTTTTTTTTAGATGAGGTTTTGCTCTTATCTTTATTGATAAACTTGTTAGAGAAACTACATGAAGTTGCTCGGAGTTATAAATTTAGATACAAGAATAAAGCTCAGACTATAGAAAGAAGAACTAACTAATTTATCTGCAATCTAAATCTATTAGAATGGTTAAAACTTATCTAGATTTGGATGTTTAGAATGTAGTTAGTAGGAGTACTGTATTTAATCTATATAGAGGACCAAATATTAATTTTGCAGAGGACTAGTCCTTTTGGAAAACAAGAATTGGGATTTGTATATTGTTGATCAGGGAGACCACAAATACAATTAAATATAAGTTGTGTTCAGGAATATAGTAATAAGTTTCAAAAGATAGAAGAAGAAGTTTGAGAAGTTGAATGTCAAAAGATGTTGTGTGTATTTTTCTAATTAGATAGGTTCAGACAGTATGGCTTTCAGGCCTGCTCGTATAAATTGTGAGATAGCTTGAGTAGTAGTTTGATAGTTATATATAATACTATTTGTATGAATTAGTGTATAGATTTATAGTATTGATTATAGCTTTAGGGACAAAGCCTTGTAATGTGGAGAAAATATTAGCTTGGTTAAAAGGAGTATTAGATAAGAATGATAAGCAGATATATTGAAGGAGTTGTTGTTAGAGTTAATTTATTTCATAGAGTTGTAAGTCTAATAGAGAAGAGGTAATAATCTGTTCGATAGTTTGTAATAAGATATGAGAAGCAGATATGGCATTAGGGCAAGTAATCCAGTGGAAGCTGTATTCATAAGAGTTGCATGAAATGCAGTTATTAGTTGGATATAAGTAGGGGTATAGGTTGTGAAGATTAAAAATAGAAGTGAGAGAGTTTAGAAGGTTTTTTATACAGAATAATTTTGCTTGACAAGTTTGAAAGTCTGTATAGTTGTAGATTTGTTTGTGATTGTTATTGAGGAAGAGCCATGTAGCATTTCAGTTAATTTGATGAGATATTGGTATAATATGGCAAATGCGATTTTGAGATGACTACATAGCAATAAGGTAAGCATTGCAGATATTTTTAATAGAGCAGTGAGTTGGTTGTTCAATATTAAGATTGTTATATTGGAAGAAGTATGATAGATTATATAGATTGTCCTGTTTGAAGTCTAAATAGTTGAGAGATGTATTGTTTTTAGCAAGAGAGTCAGAGAGATTATTAAAAATATCATCTTGGTATGCAAAAACTTTGTAAAATATGATATTGAACAAGAAGGATTTGATTAAGTTGAGTAGAATATGCCAAATAGGCTAGTAGTTATAAGAGTATATCTTGTTAGATTAAGGAGGTTGTGTAGTAATTTTGGTATATTTTGATATTAACAATCACAATTTCTTGAAATCAGTATTCATATTCGACTTCAACAACTATAAAACAATCTTTGGTCACCTACTAATATACTTCATCACTCTAATCTATTAATTGACAGCAAAGACAAAAATACTACTACATTTAAGATTATCTAACTACTTCTATACCTTAACATGACCATTCACATAGATTCAAATCTCTCCTATTCATATACTCTTAACTACTCTTATACACTAATTGAAAACTTCCTCAACAATCACTCCCAATACATCTCCTTCAAACAACAACTACCTACTAAAAAAATCATGTTTCTCAAATAGCTTACATCTTCTGATAACACAATACTCCTTGACTAGACTCATATCTCTACACGTATCAAATATCTTCCTACTGGCAGAAAACTAAAATAGTTTTCTATACTTGAAAATACTATTCTTACTGACTCTTCGACTCACACAATCTCAAATCAAATAATACTTTCAGATATAAATACTCTTTCTCTTACTACTAGTCACTTTTCAAACAAACTATCCTCCTGGCTCTTCACATATGATGATAATAATATAATTATTGGGAAAGCACATCACTTTAACTACTCTACTAACACTATTTCTATAACATATTGGCAAACAAATATTGACCTATCTATAACTACTCTCTACCCTACTTCTCTAATCTCTTGCTATCCATGCCTTAGTTGTAACCTAAACTCTTAATGTATTACAAATTACTGCATCTTTAATATCTCTGCTACTCTTTCTACTAAGTTTCTTAGTAGAAAGATATATAACAACATATCTGACAAACTAAAACTAAATACTTACTATCTTGATCTACTATACTTAATTGTTCTTAAAAACCCAACTAACTTACCTCCTCCACTTTCAATCATAATCTCACAAAGTTCTGTTTATACTATTTTTTCTTCAAATCTAGTCTCTCACAAACTCGAACAGTTCGCATACAATAAC
Organism: Scutellospora calospora; assembly: GCA_910592325.1. Taxonomy (NCBI): domain Eukaryota; kingdom Fungi; phylum Glomeromycota; class Glomeromycetes; order Diversisporales; family Gigasporaceae; genus Scutellospora; species Scutellospora calospora. The sequence continues at coordinate 145 of CAJVPM010000053.1, read as the reverse complement.
CAGTCCTCTTCTAACTTTACTTTCTTTACTGATGGATCTGTATTTAATATTACCACTGACTACTACTCTATGAATTAGTGTATAGATTTATAGTATTGATTATAGCTTTAGGGACAAAGCCTTGTAATGTGGAGAAAATATTAGC
>CAJVPM010000052.1:0-27416 GCA_910592325.1 Scutellospora calospora | reverse complement strand
GATAGTCCAGAGACCAAAAAGCCAGTATTACAAGATTCAAGACCTATTCAAACGGAAGTAAAGGATAATAGTGTACTACATGAATCGGATAATCTAGAGGATGATTTACTGAAACAAAATCAAGAAGCACCCCTTAAAGAAAATCCAAGTTCCGATAAATTTGAAGCAAAAGGTGAGAAAGTATATTTGAATCAACACAGCAATTAACATAATAAAGGTTAATTTATCCATATTAATTTTAGATGCATCTCCACAAGTGACAATTTTACAAGACCCAAATTATATTGAATTCGAAATAAAAGACAAAGTACCGCTTAATGCATCCCAAGAATCAAATAATCTAGAAATTGATTTACAAAAGCAAAATGTAGAAGATTCTCCTCAAACTTTTCAACAAATTTACGATCAATTGGCAATAAAAGGTGTTTTCAGTAACGATTCACAAAATATGCCAGCTGACAATTCTCGACTTGATGAGACAAGTAGTGAAACACAACAACCAGTGTATGATGATGCAATGACCTTTCAGAAAATCCAAGAAGAACTGATAAAGAGAGGTGATATAGATAATAATTCACAAAGCATTCCATCTAGTATTGGGCCAGAAAATAATAATACACAACAGTTCACAAATTATAATAATCCTGTAATAATGTCAACTGTGTCTATTTCCCAAATTAACATTGAAACACAATTCACGAATTATGAGAATAGTAGTCCTCAATTCAGCATTGGAACATATAGTAATACTCCACCAATCACAACGTCGGCTGGAACAGGCACACCTATTTCTGAGGCAGATTATAATACTCCATTGTCCACAAATAACGAAATTTATAATCCCGCAACAATTCTAGGCACGTCTACATCTCAATTTAGCTATGAAACGAATAAAAATTTTTCATCTTCCGTAACAATAGATACACCTCAATTTGACAATACTTTACCTTCAGTAACAATAGATACATCTCAATTTAACAATATTTCACCGTCTGCAACAATAGATACACCTCAATTTGACAATACTTTACCTTCCGTAACAAAGGATACATTTCAATTTAACAATACTTCGCCGTCCGCAACATTAGATACATCTCAATTTGACAATACTTTACCTTCCATAACAACGGATACATCTCAATTTAACAATACTTCGCCGTCCGCAACATTAGATACATCTCAATTTAACAATACTTTACCGCCCGCAACAATGGATAAATCTCAATTTAACAATACTTCGCCGTCCGCAACATTAGATACATCTCAATTTAATAATACTTCACCGTCTGTAACAATGGATACATCTCAATCTCAATTTATCAATACTTCACTGATCGAAATTGAACAAGGTACACAAACCGCTCAGACCGAGCATGTTTCTACATCAACCATTCCGATAGTATATAATACAATTCCGACAGAACATGCTACATCTACCATTCCTATTACTTCTACAAAGCCAGGTTCTACCACTTCAGAAATTGTTACTCTTCTAAGTTCTGTCTCTTCTCCAAAAATAGAGCCAATAGTCGATTCTACTGTTAATATTCCAGTTGTAGATTCCGATACTGATTATATTGGTTACATTCCAAATAATGAGCCTACTTCGGGCTATATTGACCTTAGAAATAAATCAAACAATAATGCAAATGAAGATTCTGATTCCACACATGATAATTCACAATCTATCGCTCATCCTCTTGATGATTCCAGCAATAAACCTGCTTCGTATCCTGAGAGTAATTTTGAAAATAATAATACTGAAAAAGTATCAACAGGAATTAATAGTTCAGATTCTTCTGAATATGTTGTCGATGCCAAAGATTACCAATTGGATCCTCATTTTCGCTCGCAGCCTACGGGGATATTGTCCAAAGTAAAAAACATGTGGCCATTTACGAGTGGAAAAGATGAGGATAAATATGGAGAATATGTTAAAGTTACATTTCATGTGCATTTACCTCAATACATTGAAAGATATGGCGAACCTGTGATATTGGGTAATTGTAAGGAGTTGGGGGGTTGGACAAATATTACAATTCAATTAACACAACCACATAAACGAGAATTTCCAACTTATTGGCGATCACACCCTGTAGAAATACAGATAGGAGGGAATGAGATTAAGTATAAGTATGGCATCTTTTCTAATCAGAATGTGGACTTCGAAGGGGAAGGTGAGATGCAAAATCGCACTTTGGACACAAGAACAAATGATCAATATGACATATGGCGAAACAATCGTAGCCATAATATCTTCGACCTTAGAGAATTTGCGTTCATTAGATGCATTTACGATGCAGTAAATATTGAAAATCTTAAAGACAAAGTTATGCAATTCCAAATATTGTTGGAAAATTATAGAGATTTCGCATTGAAATTCCTTACTATCGACTTTATAGCACAACACTGTCACGATAAAAAATTTGAAAAACGACTTTTTTTGTGCGTTCTCTTAGGATATTATATTAAGCACCGTAAGGATCCACGCTCTTTCATTTTTCAATTGCCAACAAATTTTCGGTCTAATCTGTTACTCGAAGCGCTCGAATATGTACAACATGACACATTCACATCTGATATTCAACCAATAATGGTTCCGGTTGTATCAGCCTTAGTTCGTCATAATGCCATTGTAATAATATCATTTGAATGGCTTAGAATCTTTCGGGTGGCACAGGTCCTTGATCCAAGATACACTTTTGTCGATGGATTTATTGGTGCTAATTATAATAAAGACCGCATATCTCGCTTGTTAAAAGAATGGCCTAAATTAGTCGTACCTTACTTGGATAAAGTAGATGAACATATTTACATCAAAATCGCTAAGGTATAATCTTTATATCATATTTTAATAGATTGTATAAAAGTAAAAGCTTTTCCTAATTGATTTTTATAATTTTCATAGTGGTTGATGTCTTTTTGCTTAGATATGGAAACACTTAATATCATATGGCGGGATAACATTTACCACACAAGAAGTATCGATAATGAAATTTTAATCGATTTCAGTGGAAGTGTTCATAAAATTATTGCGCATGACGATGCCAGTGCTTTGTACGTAAATTATACAAAGGTCGTTCCTGAATATCGAGCAATAATTTCTGGTCTTTTCCGTGAACGTATAGTGAATTTACTTAAGACTCAACAAGGCGGTTGGGACCAAAATAATTTGCAAGCACTTGGAAGACTTTTGAAAGATAAACAGTTGTATTCTGAAAGAGATCATTTTCTCAATGCTATGGATTACGTCTCTCTATCCGCAGTCTTCAATTTATTGAACTTGTTTCCAGATCTTCTGGAATATTGGATTAACTCCAAATTTTCTAATTCAAGATCACCAGATGTTCTAAGAATATGCCAGCAATGGTTTACACGTATAATATCAAATCTTAATTATAATCATAGTATGTCATTAAATGAAGGAGGAAGATTTATATATACTGTCTATGAGCATTTAACGCGCCTAAAGTCTTTACTTAATGATAAATCAAAGATTTATCAAGAATTATTGTATATTGCTAGTGAACGAATTAAAAAATGTTCACATAATCATATTCTCTTTGCAACAGTTCAAGTAGGGGTGTTGAACAAATCCATTACTGAACATTTTCGCGACCTGGTTACTGAAAACATTCTAGTTGCTAGAAATATTAGGAATCCTGATAAAAATCTTATGGATATGATCTGTTGGATTTGTGGTCAAGAAAATTTAGATAAATTAGATGTTCCAAATAGGTGGGATATTATGTAAACTATGCATTGAATTTTATTTTTTATTTATATACTAACATGCATGATAATTTTATTAAATAGTCTTAGCGAAAACCTTTTATGTTACATTATGAACTGTTTGGAAAGTCAAGTTTCTCATATTCCTGACCAACAATTGGATCTCATCAAGCACACAGATTTCTGGCGAATAATCTTTAATGCGAGAGGCAATGTTACAAATTTACATAGACATTCACATGTTACAAGAATGCGATCAACCAATTCTAATCTAGCAGGCTCGATTGTTGACAGAACTATTGATATTAAAACACTACAAATAATTTTATCAAAGTATAATTATCAACTGTACAAATTAGCAAATTCAAAAACTTTTATTAACATTTATGAAACGCAATTAAATCGAATTAATGAAGAAATTGATGTTGATTATGTTATAAATACCTTGATTCCCGCAGTGCATGAAGAACATACTACAACATTCAAGAAATATAAAGATAAGAAATGGGAGCAAATTAAATATTCTGATGCATTCCCTTTATGGAAAGGTGTTACAGATATAAGGACTGAGTTAGAATTAATTAGCGAGGTAGTTTATTTGAGTAAAAGTAATCATGCTTTAGAAGATTCTCTTAAACATCTAAACAATATACCAAAATGGGAAGAACGACTTCAAAAATTATCTACAATCGTTGAAATTTTTAAAGTGCCCCTTAAAACTGAGGATTGGCTAGGAAGGTCTTTGAAATGGTTAAGAGAGGATATATTAAGTTTAGGAAAGCTTTCCGAGTTTGTGAATTATATTAAAGAACATAATCCATTGGATAATGAGAATTATTGGGCATTAATTAAAGAGTTATCATTTGCTAGTGAGATTTTAGAATTTTTACAAACCATAGCTGAACATGATATTAAGAATTTGATCAATGGCGTAGATGATTATTCTGACGAACGTCTAATTCAGGAAGACACTGTGTCATCACTCATTCAGGTTAAACAGTTAGTTGTGCAATTGATGCGTAGAAAATATAATAATATTGGCGAATTTCTGAAAGTTTTAGGTAAAATTAGTCATGAAAACCCTTCTTTACCTAGCAAAATTACAATATGCGCTGGCTTTAATATGACATTACAAAATATGTGTGTTATTTCCTATATTTTCATCAATATTATAATTAATATAACTATGCATCTGCATGCTTACATATTTTTTACTTTCGTTTAGGCTTAGGAACATCGAAAATAGAGGAGAAGTGACAGAAGAAAAAATCCAAAATGCAGTATTGAGAGGGATATATACTTTTGAAAAAGATGATAAGAGTGACAAGTTTAATGTAACACTAGTATATCAAACTGACAAAACTGATAAAATGACGTACAATATGTCTGACTTACAAGATTTATGTGGACGTGCTCTACTGATCGTAAAGCATGCAAATATTGGAAGTAGTACTAATACTGATTTAACAGACAAAGAAATTTCAAGGAAAATAATGAACGAATTTGTATTGCAAGTAGATACAGCTCAAGAAATTCTTAACGTTGGGTCCAAACTTATTCAAATGGGGCATTTTTACTATCGACAATTTAAGAAAAAAATTATTGGAACTGAGAAAAGGTTTGGAACTACAGACATTAAAGATTTATTAGCAAAGTTTAAAGCGGATTTATATAACTGGTAATATAATTATTGTACCTTTTTTTTATAATAATATTATAAGATTTTTTACTAATATATTGAACATTAATTATGTAGGAAAAAGGCTGTGGATGAAGCACAAGAACAATATTACTATTTAACATTCTTTCCTGCGCGTCATATTCTTGCCTGTTTTGACTACTTTACGTCTGATGTGCAAAATAATGAGAACACTGAGACCTGCAAAACGCTTATAAAGTTCGTTAATAGCAAAGCAGAATTACCTCCTCGAAAATATCATTCAGGCATTTCACACAACATCAATGATTATTCTCGTACACTTAATGAAATTGGTAAAAAGTTGCAAAGTATTTTTGGAAAACTACCAAAAACAACACGTGAACTTAGAGTTGGAGGCGAACGTATTATTGCCGATGTTGTAGATAGTGGTAAATTATGTGTTGCCTCATGCAGTGATAAATTACGCGTACCAAATATTATTATGAGTTTATATGCTAACCACCGGTAAGTCATAATACAGTATTCAATTATTTAACTTTATAAAAATATTAATATAATAATTACTATGAACATTATATTAAATAGCTCGTATCCCGAACCATGGCAAATCTTGATTTGTACAAAATCAACGACCATGGAAGAACTTAACATTTTCATCAAACGCTGCTTTTTTGCTGCAAATAACGGATATAGAGGAAAGTTATTCTGTATTGCGAATTTAGAGCTACTTGAATTTGAAATGCAGTATGGTCTAGTAGAAAGTATTCGATCAATGCGTGAGAAACAGAATGATTATTTTTTAGCATTAGTATGCTGTCGTGAGGGCTCGTTTCATCATCATATATTAGACCAATTTTCGGAGGATGCCTATCCAACAAATGGTCTTAATGCTGAAACTATGGAAACTATTTATCGCGACCTGTGTAGTAATGTTATTTGTATATCTTCGGACCTATCTGGGCAAGGCAAGACTGAATGGATTAAACAGGCTAGTTTTGAAAAAAAGAAAATTCCGCGTAGTTTTTTGATTAGTGATGGCGCAGATTTTGAAAGTCTTGTTCGTCAACTTAAGGATTGTAAACTTCAACAATTTGAAAGTTTACATATAAATATTGTATCGGCTGATAATTCAAATGAAATCAATATGTTCTTATTTGAATTGTTGACATTAGGGTTTGTGTCCAGTAATGTTGACATAGCAAGTTTTCCACAAATTCCGGTATTTATTGAAGTAGCATCAACTGTTCAACAGAAGCTTCTTAATTCCCTTCCAATAACTGGTTACTTGGTGAAAGAACATTTATCATGGAACATTCGCAATCTTAAAATATCTTTTGAATTATGCAGTCCCATTCAAATTGTGTGTAATTATCTAGACGCACGTGACAGGGATGAAATTGATGCGAGAGATATCGTATTTCATGGTCAAAACTGCATAAAAAAACCATTGTCAGATAAACGATGTCAAGATTTAATAACAAAATACTTCTTTGAAGGAAACGCTGACGGTGTTTCTTCTTTCCGATTTGTAGAAATATTTGTCAATGTACTAGCCGATCAACTTGCTCGCCTTTCATCAAGCGCTTATTTCAAAGTAGAGAATTTAATATTGCTGATTAAGAAAGAGACGTTATTGAGAACAACATTGGTTGATACGTTAATTAACGTCTCTAAAGAGTTTGCGACCAGATCAGTGAAAACCAAAATGGCACAATTAGAATCAATATTTGATGATTATGATGTAAAATTCGAAATAATTCAATGGGATAAATCTATTCATCTTTTAGTCTTATTCATGTCACAAAATCCTGATTCGATTTGTGCATTGTATCGTGAAAGAAATCAGGTTCCTGAAAATGTTAAAAATTTTCTTAAAAGTCAAGTCATGACCAACCCCGACAGATGGGAGTTAGAAGACTATAATCGGATGCCACCTAGCTTGTTATTAAAAAGACTTGAAGGTATAGCACGTCGAACAATGTATGATATTAGACTTCCTCTATATGCGCTGTCGGCTGATAATATAATAAAGATGGCATTGATCTTATTAAGGGCACGTGCAAACGTTCCTGTTGTCGTTATGGGAGAAGCAGGATGTGGCAAGGTTAACTATTTTTATTTCTTTTATTTGCTTAAATAAATAATTATTAATACATTACTTTTATAATGTTTAGTCAAGTTTAATAGGATTTTTGGCTAAGGTAGTCGAAGTTAATTATGAGGCATTCAATCTTCATGCAGGAATTAAGGAACAAGACATATTATATTTCATGGGAAAAGCTCATAAAAGAGCTAATAATGGAGAGATATGGTTGTTCTTTGATGAAATTAATACCTGTAATCATATTGGGTTACTCGCGAATCTGATAGTACATCGTACACTTCAAGGAAAATTAGTGCATCCTAACATTAGACTTTTTGCGGTAATAGTCTTATTTAAAATTTATTCAAATATGTTGTTATTTATATTTATTATGTTATTAACACTTGATTTTTTCAACAAGGCATGTAATCCTTATCGTAAAAGAACTAGGGCTCAAAGTCAAACTGGATTAAAAAATAAGGTTAAAAGATACGAAGAGAGTAATCTTGTATATCAAGTAAAACCGCTTCCAGATCAAATCTTAGATTATGTTTGGGATTATGGTGTTCTTCTCCCAAGTGATGAAAAGAAATATATACAAATAATGGTAGAATCACAATTAGGAGAAAGACACGAGCTGTTTACAGAGCTTTTATTTGCATCACAACAGTTTATTCGTTCAATTGAGGAAGATTATAGTGTTAGTTTGCGTGATATAAAACGAGCAATTAAATTGGTATTATTCTTCAATAAAAGTCTTCAAGATCGTCCAAGATCTGCAAAAGATGCAAACCGCTATCCAAATCCGAACAGTCGTATTGGTTTGTTAATTCGTTGTTATATATTAGCACTTGGTCTTTGTTATCAATGCAGAATATACGATCAAGAATCGCGACGAGAATATCGGCAAGAAATGATTAAAGTTTTCCAAAAGTTTAATGAAACAAAAAGTATTAAAGAGGATGGTTTTATTAAAGTTATTCGAGATGAGCAAGAAGATTGGATTAAAAGGATGCAATTACCACCAAATACTGCGATGAATGAGGCATTACTAGAAAATGTTTTAGTGATGATTGTTTGTATTCTTACCAAGATTCCAGTATTTATTATTGGTGCTCCTGGGTAAGAACCACTTTTTGATGTCAAATAGACTCGTGTTGTTCTAACTTAACACATAATTATTAGTTTTAACTTAACATATAAATTATTAATTCTTTATTTATTTATTAGCTCATCAAAATCTTTAGCGATTAAACTTGTAGGACAAAATCTATGTGGATCAGATTCAAATGATAGATATTTCCGAAAACTCCCTCAGGTTTATAATTAAACAAATTTATAGTTACCATTATATTGAAATGAAGTTAATTTTTTTTTTTAAAAAAAAAATAGGTATACCTGATTTCCTATCAGGGATCATCATCATCTACTTCAGACGGTATCATTAAAGTTTTCCAAAAAGCTGTTAACTATCAGGAAACCAGTTCAAAAGAATTTCCCGTAATGAGTGTTGTTGTTCTTGATAACGGTGAGTTAAAGTAATATTAGTTTTTGTCTCTCTTTTATATTTTAATATCTAATAATTTGTTATTTAGTTGGATTGGCTGAAAATAGTCCACATAATCCGCTCAAAGTACTTCACGCATTACTTGAACCAAATTACCCATCAGATGGACCAGCAGTTTCAGTCGTTGGTATTAGCAATTGGAGATTAGATAATAGTAAAAGCAGTAGAGCTTTATTAGTTCAAAGGTTAGCTTATTTTATTTTTTATTAGTTTCGTTGCTGTCATTATTATATAATTCTTATTTTAACTTATCTGAATTTATACTATTTAATATCAGGCCTAAATTTAGTATTGAGGATTTTGTTGATACTGCGGTTCGTTTACTTGACACCAAATTGCATAATTCTATAACTCGTGCCTCACTTCAACCACTTGCGAAAGCCTATTTAGAGTATGAAGGAATCGGTCAATCACACTCCAATTTCCACGGCCTTCGGGATTACTATGGTTTAGTAAAAAGTTTATCAAAATTAGATCTGTCACCCGAAAATGTCCAAATGGCATTAGAAAGAAATTTTGGTGGCACTGATCGAAATGAAAATCTATGTGAAGAATATTTTGAAACTGTGTTGAGAACATTTAATGATTATCAGAATTGGACATATAATCCAACTTCAATTTTAACCTTGATTAAAGCTAATTTGGATGATGAAAACGCAAGACATCTTATGGTTATTGGAAAAAGTGATTCTATGGTGACTATTTTGACATATCAGTTAATAGAAAAAAAATTAGATCCAGTGGTTATTTTAGGATCGCAATTTCAAGATGACCAACAAGACTATTCCTATAGCGTTTTAAGCAGAATTATGGTAAGCTGTTTATTTAGGTATTTATCTTTAATTTTATGCTTTTTAAATTTTAATTATTCTATTTTAGATGTGTGTTGAAGCGGGAAGACCACTTATCTTGACAGATTTAGAGATTATTTATGGTATTTACAGTGTTTAGTTTATTATTTGTTAAAGTATTTGGTGATTTTTTTTATTGATACAGTATGTTACTATTTGAATTCATAAAGACGCTCTTTATGATTTATGGAACCAGAATTATATTCTATTTGGGAGTAAACATGATCCTAAATATTATACTCGTGTTGCACTCGGAGCATACTCTAATCCTATGCTGTAAGTTACTATGTGGATATACTGTATTTCATTTTTAAAAGATTAATAGAAATATTTAACATTAAATTTTATTTAAAGGCACGTTCATAAGAACTTCAGATGTATTTTAGTTCTTGATGAAAAAAAATTAGCAACAGCTGATCCACCATTGCTAAATAGATTCGAAAAGCAAAGGATGACAATCTATGATACATTTACTGATAATCACCGAAGGCTAGATAAAATTTTAAGCACTTGGGCACAGCAGATGGCTTTTATGGTGGAAACAAATATGTCACAAACTTCTTTTACACTAAATGATCTTTTTATTGGTTTTGATGAAAATGAAACCTTACAAAGTTTAGTTATTGATATCATGACAAAATTTCCTGAAGATGAAGAAAAAGTAATACTTAAGCGATGCAAAGCAGCTTTAATTGATATAGCATCTTCCGATGGAATTATCCGTGCTTCAAAATCAAATGTGGATCCTCGTGAAATTGATCTATGGAAGAATGTCTATTTCCGCAACTTTACCGATGAACATATTCCCGCACAGTGTCATGATAGTCTTAGTGCTTTCCTTGCGTGCCTTCTATATACATCAAATGCTGTAATGTCGAGAATTATTATCAACACATTTTCTAATATTAATACAGATGTTGCAGGATGTTTAAAGGATCTCATCACATGTCAAGTAGATAAGTTATCAACATTTAAGACTGAGGCTCAGCTTCAAAATCGAATAAAACGGTTTTGGGAGGAATCAAATGAACAAATGCTAATTCTTCAATGTGATGTTACTACCGTAAATGCTGGGTGTATTAAGTTAGCGAAATTTATTATTGAACAATTTCAGAATGAATTTATGAGAAAAAATCCAAAAAATCCTAAATATGTTTGTATTATTCTTCATATTCAACGAGATCAAAAATATATGTCTTCATTTAATTTTATGTGCGGATGGAAACAAGTTACAATTGAGACTTTAACGCAACAAGAGAGAAATTTATCAACTATCTTAAATGGTTCTTTAACTGATATTATTTCGAATGAATACAAGTTTGAGGAAATCTTGGAACATGAATTATTATGGTGTTTATTATGTATAAAGTATCCATCTACATCAAAGTCAGTTGATCATATAAAGTGAGTCTAATTTTTTTTTTTTTTTTTTTTGTTATACATAATGCATAATAATAATAATAATAATAATTTATAGAACTTTGAAGGCAGATTTGATGAAATGTTCTTTTCTTATTGAGTGCTTAAAGGAACGTGCATTAAACTGGATAGAGGAAAACTCTACAGATGGTTGGCAATATCAGGTTGCATCGGATAAAAGATTATTATATCCGTATCCTTCTTTTTCAGCAGCATTACTTGCTTATCTTCGATCATTAGTCAGACATCCGATCGCCAAATTGTTATTTGCTCTTGAGAAATTGTCACTCACCAAAACTTTCATATCAATTAATCATCAAAAAAAGTATCAAACTTTAATTTCATTTCTGCAAAAGATGTTCTTTGATCCAAATGTCTTAAGTATTAAAGATTTACCTGAACCGAAACCTGATCGATATGTGATGTCGGAACATTTTTATGATTTAAAATTCCCATTTTCATATTATTTTATGAAAAAGATTAATGAATTCAGGGTTACATGGGAAGATGAACTTGCAAGACTTTGTGAAGATCCAGCAAATTGTGATGATAATCAAGAACTTTCACACGATGCTTTTGAAAATGCTGTTAAAGGGTTTAGTGCTAATGTTATGACATCACTTCCAGCCATTAACGAGCAAATTTTTAGAGATTTTTCAGATTTATATTTTAAGGATTTCGTAACAGTTATAGTTGCAAATGATGCTGATATGAAAGATCCTAATTTACTTGAGAAATTGTTACAGCAACTTATCGGAAGAACCAACGTACTCGATCCAGTTCTTCTTCATATTTATTGGTGGAAACATTCTAATGTTGTATCAGCAAATTTACAATTAGCGCAAATGTGTCCATTAGCTATTACCGAATTTGTTAGAGAAAGATCAGATATTACTTTTGAAGAATTTCTTATTGATAAAGTAATAAAAACGAAGCTTGATCAAATTGTGAGAAAAGACAGTGCACCTCAGTTAGATCAATGGCAACACGAAGTTGTCAAAATTTTATCACTTAGCGCAAAGGTTTTAAAAACAAATAAATTAAGATCATATCAATTATTACGTATTTGCAATGATATTGTATCATCAAAATTAATAGAACTACCAAATATTAAGGATATTATAAAATTGGGGCTAGCTTCCGATGAACAAAATGTTTTATCGAAAAAATTTATCGATCACGTGTTAGGCATTTTGTCTAAGCTTGAGAAAACTGAGCAAAACCTAATTCTACAAAGATCATTTATAATGAGTTGTCTTAACACCATTCCATTGGAATCGAACGTTAGACAAAGTCTTTATAATAATATCTTTTCACAGGATCCTTTTCCACTTATGGGATCAATAATTACCAAAATATTTTGGAATGAAGAAGAAGACGCATTTTTACGAATCTTGCGAGATACAAGGGAGATATTTCAGGCTTCACCTCGATTAAAAGTGATTAATTCAGCTTTGAAATCAAAAAGTTTGGATTCCTCAATGGCTACTTTATGTTGCGATATTATTCAAAAAGAATTCTTTCTTTATATGGATATTCCGGAAATGGCACAATACTTTGGGCATGCTGTTCAAGCTTTATTAGAAAAAACCGTTGAACCTTTAAAACGCATATCAGCGATCGCTTTCCTTAAAGAATTTGTCTCCTGTATGTGGAATCAAACACTTCAAGATGACTATACATTACCAATTTCGTTCATTGGCATAATGGAAGTTGGTGAATTTGATGGCGACGTACTTATTGAAGAAATCAATATTTATATGACTATAGACGATCCATTAATTCATTCTTTCAAAGTCTACTTTCTTCGTGAATTACGTCATAAAGGCCTTTCAATTGACGACTTAAAACGATTCTGTGCAACGCATACGCCTAAATTTCCTTGGCTGTCCACCTTTAAATGGAATGATAATAAAGATACTCGTCTTCCATTTAATCCATATTGGCAACTACCAGAATATCGCCAAGCAGAAAACGCTTTTAAGGAACTTTACAGCATTAATAATAAAGCTTTATTTCAGACTTTTATACAACAATTACAAAATGCTAATGCATTTCGTGCAAGAATCGCATTGATTGGACTTATTATGTCTCGCCTACATGTGGTTAGGGCATCACGTGAATGGGGTGCACCAGAAATTCAAGCTGCGGATTTTTTGAAAGTTGTTAATACTATGAATAATTTGTCAACTGGATATAGACAAATAATAGGAAGAATACTCTCAAACAATCAAACATTTCTTCGTTTAGATAATTCTATAGATAATAGCAATTTGTTGTTGAAATCGGTTATTGCTCATATTATAGCATTGCATGCTTCAATTCCGCCAGACTCCACTCCATTTGCGGCATATTTCCATAAGATAGAAACGTGTCAAAACACGTTTATTTTAGCAACGGTTTCTGATATTGAATCATTAATTTTAAGTGCTGTAGTAAACGGAGGTGGAGGACCAATTACTCGGTAAAATATTTAAATGCTGTTTTTAATGATAATCGATAAAACATTATTAAATTATATTATTTTTTATTTTATAGGTATTCGTGTCAATGTGGATATATATATGTAATTGCTAACAGCGGTCATGCTGTGGTAGCGAGAAGATGCCCAGAATGTAAAAATAATACAATCGGCGGACAAAATTATAGATTAGCAGCTGGTAATCGAAAATTAGATAACGTACCAATAACTGGACCTATAAAATCCAAAGATCAACCTGGATACATTGGAGAGCCAGTTAATAATGAGATTAATCATTCTGTTCGGTCTATGACACCTTGTTCTTATAGAATCTTGCATTTAATTGTCCATGCCCTAATTGGCTCCTCTGCTCACATTCCGGCAACATTAAATTTCTTGCGCAAACATAACCAAACAGCGACTAACACTGAACAATATTGTTTGGGCCATATAATTACTGATTGGAAGGTTCTTAGACAAATCCTTAATTGTTCCGATGAAAATTTGGCATTGTTATTCCATTCATTAATTACAACAATAACCCATACACCCCCGCCGGCATCAATGCTAAGGACACAGGCTGAACGTGAAGATTGGGAAACGCACTTTACTCGAAATTATGTTTCTCCGTTAATTAGAAGTGTTACCGAAACCGTAACAAACTTTCGCACGGCGTTAGACGCTGCAGCTGCGGGTCAAGGAAATATCATTGAATCTGAAATTGATCAGACAAGAGCGATAGATGATGAATATCGACTTTCAAATTTACCACGGCTTTGGCGTAAAATTGACTCCATCAATTTTAATAGTTTCCGGGCTTATTATAACGGAGATTTGGTGCAATATCAAGCAAAATATCCATTCCTTGCAGTATTCTTTAAATATATTGAACAATTAGAGATTATTCAGAAACTTTGGCCAATTGTACAATTTGTGCAGATATTGTCTTCGCGCCTTTCCTATCGAATTAGCAGAAAAGATGCAGAAAATATGACCTTTGCCGAATTTATCGACAAGGAAGCGGACAGGGCTGATTTAATTTATATGTTTAAAAAATTTGAAGAATCTTGGAATGAAATAATTGATAAAGTTGATAGATATCAATGTTATGAATTACCTCAAAAACCAATGATGAATCGCAACATGTGTGTTATTATGGGGTTAGTAGAAGCCAAAGACAATAGTATTTACCTTTGCGCAATTTTAGAATATTTAATTACCTTGCAAAATAATTTCTTGCAAGATGTTATGACCATTCCTCCTGGTTCTTGTAGAGCTCTCAAGTATTTGGAACAAACGTCATTTAATGCCGACGAAGGAACTTCGACTGCTACAACTAGTCAATATTCCATTCGTACATTGACACTTAATAAAGCTCGTAGTGATAACATTATAGTATATAATCAAGAAGAGTTTAGAGGAATTCATATGTTTAGCCAAAGAAATTTAGGAGTTGGGCGTGGCCTTGATGTTATTTATGATTTACAAAAAATAGAAGTTGAACTTGCACGACAACTTGTATTTGAAAAGGTTTATATAGATACAGTAGGTGAAAATTCATTGTACATGGAACCTTTTACATATCATATGGAATTATTTCAAAGATCGGCACGTATTCTTGGAGATATTCAAGATCTAATTCCTCAAGAACCAATTCCTCCTGAACAAGTGGAACTGCTTATAGGATCTTCAACGAATTCGCCATATGCATTCCAGTTAAACAACATAGATACATCGTTTGACAATCCATCAGAAATTCTTTCATCTTTAGAAATTTTGCTGTGTTTTATTAAACGAACTCCTGGCTGCAATTGTGAAATTCTTATAAAAGAATACGTAAACCAGTGGACAGCACTTTCTGGACTTAATAACAATCATGAATTCCGTACCTTACTAAACAAACCTTTTAAACTTAAGCATATAATATCTTTGTATGAGTTAATAGAGGGACAAGTGGCAAATTTAACAATTGATTATATCCATGATAAATACGCGGAAGAACTTACCCCTGAACAACGAGAAGAAATAAAAAAGATTATAGACTTTGAAGCTAAACAACCTGCAACAATGATTAATGGAAAAGTTATGAAAATTTCTGCTGAGACAGTTGCTACAGCACTAAAAAGATTTATTTATAGATTTTTACAAGGCGAAAATCAAAAGGAGACTGATCCTCTTTATCTTTATGTTTGTGATTCATCACTGCATTTTTGGCCACCTATAATTTCTGAATCAGATCTGGATGAATTGTTTCCACAAAGCTTATTAGTTAGTCAAGCACTTGTAGCTTATAAATATGTTATTGATCAAATTGATGTAATTATTTTAAAAATTACTAAAAAAGTTTTTATTCTATTACTATAATATTAACATAAATATTTTTTTTTTCTTATTATAGGTTCATATACAAATAGCGTCTCAACGAGAACAACAAATACAACTCCAATTAACCAATCCTGAGGCTAATAGAAGGGTACCCCCGACTCCCGTACCTCAACCGTCTGCAAGGAGGAAACAAAAAAGATTTAATGATTATGTTTAAATATTACAATTTATCACCAACTCAACAACATTAAAAATAATTTGATAACAATAATAGTTTATTAAACTAAAATTACAGGCTTTAAATTATTATTAGTTTTAAATAACAAAATATACATAGCCTCTAAATATTTGAACAATAATTAAATAGCTTATAAAAAGATAAAGAATTTACTGATCACCGGTGTGTAATTAGCCAATAAATTTGCAGGATCAGGTGTAATATGCAAATTGATTTTTTTTTAATATCTCAAGAATTCGCCTATGAAACCACCTTAGACATTCTAACAAAAAAAATTTTTTATAATTAAAAATTTTTAAAATTTTATATATTCTTAAAAAAAATTTTTAGCTCTAAAATTAATTTAAATTTTTATAATTAAATCATAAAAATTGTAATATGTAATTGTTTTTTTTGATAAATTCTATATAATTCTAATTTTAAACAAAGCAGATAGCTAATAATTAGTAAGTTTATTAGGCTATATAAAATTATATATTTGGTTTTTATATCACGGAATAGTAGCGCATGGCTTTTTTTTTTTTTTTTTATGAAAAAAAATTTTTAATTAAAATAATAGTAAAAAAAAAAATATTAGATGTAGTAAAACTAATTTTTAAAGAATCATACTATAACTTTAGATATGTTTCAAGCTAATTTTACTTAATATTAACTAATAAATAGTTAAAACCAATTTTTAACTAAATTAAAAACTTGTAATAAGATAAATAATTAATCAATTTTTTTTTTTTTTTTTATTAAATATGATATAATAATGCTGATACTTATCTATGAGAGATAAATAAATTTACTTACCTCTGCTAACTCACGAATGAGAGTGTTCACTCGGGTTCAAGCACTAAACCATATATTTACATTCCTAGTATGAAAAATTCTATTGGTTAACTATATAAAAAAAAAAAAATTTTACAAACACCACTTCACTGACGCGAACAGGATATGAAAACCAATTGTATAATTTTATGTGGCCTTATTAAGAATAAGTAATAAAATTTTTTGAATAAAAAAATTTCTTTAAAGTCATATAATTTTAGTATATAAACAGCTTACTTTTTTTTTTTTTTTTTTATAAAATAAAAACAAATATTACAATTATATAATACTTATTTTCAAATATTATCAAAAAAAATTTTGGAAATTCTTAATATTTCAGAAACCTGTTTATTTCATAAGTGGAACTGCATGAATGCGATCTCTGTCGCTCAAAATTAATTACTGATAGTTAGCGAGAGAATTTGGATTGGTCAATGATATCAAGTGATTGAAGATTATCTATCAAGTTTTTGTGAGAGTAATTCTTTGTGTATATTCGCTAAATTCATTCATGTTATCGGTAATTTCCCGCATCTCTGTAGACCGTTTTTGAATCCAATTTTCGCAAAAAAAGGTTAAGAACATAATCGTGTTTCACTATAGAAAACACAAAGAACTGTATGTAAATTACAAATGACATTATTAGTAAATGCTGCCCGTCCCGTGCGTTCATATGATTATTGTTACAAATAAAACGCATTCACGCTACATGTAGCATATACAAAAATTATTAGCGTTAGTCACATTAGAAATATTAGAAATATATGTTACAATTTTTTCTAACACTAACGCTAACGTTAAAATATGGATTTACCAATCTATCGGATTTGTGCCGCTTACATAATACGGCATTTGATGAAATAGCTTAATTGGATAGAATGTGTGTTGATCGAAAAATCTCAATCTTCTCCAAATGTCTTGCTATATTTTAATGGTATTAATAAAATTTACGTCATTTGAAATTTGTTATTGGATTGATTTTAATTTTAATTTTAAATCATTAGGTCGCTGAGAAGCCTTCTTTGGCCGAAGCAATAACAAAGCTTTTAGCCCCTCATGGCCAGGTATCATTAATCAGAATTCAAATTATTATAATTAATAATTAATTCAATTGATAATTATACAATAATTAACGTTAATAATATATTATCATATTAACAGTATAATACTAAAAAGCTAATCTCTCCGGTTCATGAATATTATGCCGATTTTCGTGGTACTATGAGCAAATTTAAGTTTACTTCTGTCAAAGGTTGGTTAGATTATTATTATTATTATTTTTTTTTTAACAATAAATAATTTTATTTTAATTTTAACTTTAAAACGTTAATAACTTTTAATAAATTTTATTAAATTAGGACATGTTTATGGGTATGTTTAAAAATTAAAGTAAAAATCCATTAATATTTAATAATTAGTTATATATTGTTTTTAGTTTGGATTTCACAAAAGAATTTAATAGTTGGAATATTGATCCATTGAAATTATTTACTGCTCAAACAATAAAGCAAGAAACTTCAAAGGTATTACCTATAAGTTATAAGAATAGATCCTAATCAGCTTAACTATTATCAATGTTAATTATGTTCTCATTTACCGTAAAATTATCTTTAGTCTGGAAGTATTTGCCATCATTTACAACAAGAATCAAAAGGCAAGCCATATAAAAATGACTACTGAAATAATTTATCTTTTATCCTGAGAATCTTTATATGTTAAATTAGATGTCGATTATGTTATCCTTTGGTTGGATTGTGATAGAGAAGGTGAAAATATATGCTTTGAAGTTATTAAAAATGTTCGTCGTAGTATGAAACAACCACCTAATGGTCAATCTAAGGATAGTCGGATTTTACGTGCAAAGTTTTCTGGTATATATATACTATATTAATTAATGTTTATCTACTGGATTATGTGTCTTTATAATTTTATGAAAAATTTCTTTTTTTAGCTATCACTGCAACTGATATTCGTAAAGCAATGGATAACCTGATTTTTCCAAATAAAAATGAATCTTTGGGTTTGTGTTAATTCTCATATTTTTATGTTATCTAAATAATTTATTTAAAAACCTTATCTTGGTTTATTAACTATTTACAGCTGTGGATGCACGTCAAGAATTGGATCTCAAAGTAAGCCATAGAATTATTGTATTTAATCATAACAAATATAACAAGTATAATAAGTGTTAAATTAAAATTTTTTTATATCAGATTGGTTGTGCTTTTACGCGATTCCAAACGAGATTTTTTAATGGAAAGTACGGAGATCTTGATGCTAATGTAATATCCTATGGACCTTGTCAAACACCTACACTATCTTTTTGTGTTTCTCAACATGATAAGATTAAATCGTTTAGTCCAGAAACATTTTGGACTCTATCAGTTTCTGCATCTAAACAAGATGTTAAAGGTGAACAATATGGTTCTGAAATTTCTCTAAATTGGGATAGAGTTAAATTATTCGATAAACATGTTGCAACGATATTTCTGAATATTGTCAAAAGTTATAAAGAGGCCAAGTAAGATCTTTCTTATTTAATTTGTTATTAAATAATAATTTCATTTAATTTATTATTAATAATAATTTCAATTTAATTTATGATTAATAATAATTTCATATTTAATCAAATCTTAAGAGTAATATCAATTTCTTCAGAGAAAAAGACAAAAAGCAGACCAAATGCTTTAAACACTGTCCGTAATTTCTTCTTTTAACTCTTCAACATAACTTGTTAAAATATTTATTTGATAATAATCTTTTTTAATATTATAGGTTGAGTTACTTAAATTTGGTTCTTCATATCTTGGTATCGGTCCTCATGAAACTGTAAGCTTAACAAGAATTCATACTATTCATTAAAATTCTTTAAAGGACTGATGTAACTATTTTTGTTGGGTGGATGTATAGATGCTCGTAGCTGAACGGCTTTATACTCAAGGATATATTTCTTATCCACGTACTGAGACTACTTCTTATCCAAAAAATTTTGATATAAAATCTGTTTTAAAGAATCAATCAAAACATCCACTATGGTAAATTATTTATAAATTGATGAAACTTAATAAATATGATTTAATTAAAGACTTACAATTATTTTATAGGGGCTTACATGCAACGGAATTGTTGGAAAAAGGATTTGACTGGCCAACAGGAGGCACTGATGCTGGTAATTATATAAAATTCGATTTAAAAGATACATCTTAAAGGGAGTATTGCATTATAATTAATATTTTAAATTCAGGTGATCATCCACCCATGTATGTATCTTTTGTTATATTTAAAATCATGACGAATAACATTAATTTCTAAATTTCTAATATATTAAATACAATCGCTTTAGAACGCCTATGCGTGTGGCACAAGAAAGTGAATTATCAGGAGATTTATGGAAAATTTATAATTATGTAACGCGACATTTTCTTGGTTCAATCAGTTCTAATTTAAAATATCAAAAGACAAATGTCATTATAAAGATTGGTCACGAAACTTTTGAGTGTTCAGGTAATTCATAAACATCTATTATCTAAAACTCTATATGTTATAGTATATTAAACTATTCTACATATGCAGGCAAAAAAGTATCGCATCCTGGATTTTCTTCAGTTATGCATTGGTATGAGTTTTATTATAATCTTAATTTTTGATATCAAATTATACTTACTAATTTATTTTGGTATATACATATATATATATAGGAGAACAATGTCGGATCAAATTATGCAAGAATTTCAAAAAGATGAGGTTTTAAAAATTATAAATGTAAAATTGGTCGAAGGACAAACAAGTCCTCCCGATTATCTAACAGAAAGTGAAGTAATTAGTTTGGTATGAACAATTTATTTATCGTAATTTTTGAAATATAAATATACTTAAATTTTATTTTAAATGACTTCTTAATATTTAATTGTTTGTAGATGGAAAAAAATGGTATAGGAACAGATGCTTCCATACCGGTTCATATTAATAATATATGTCAACGAAATTATGTAACGGTAAATTATCTCTCTGTGTGAAGAATATATAAGAATATACAGTATACTTATTTTATATCATAGGTTCAAGGCTCTGCGCGTAGATTGGTTCCTACTAATTTAGGTAATAATTATTTATTTTACGCGTTATTTGCTTATTTAATAGAATATTAAATTTACCAATTTGCTATTATTATTTTATTTAAAGGGACTGTTTTGATTCACGGGTAATAAGAGTCGTATATTATATTATATTATATTGGAATTAGATATTTATTTATTTATTTATTTATTTTAACTATTATTTTGTATTATTATTACATAAAAACAGATACCGTATCCTTTATAATTAATATTGATTTAAAAATGTTTTATTTTTTAAGATCTATATTTGCAATTAACATTTATATAGAAAAAATCGATCCAGATCTATCACTTCCAACAATGAGAAGTGACGTTGAAAAGCAATTAAATTATATAGCATTAGGTAAAGCTGAATATACAGAAGTGTTGGAACATTCTTTAAAATTGTTTGCTGCAAAGTTTGATTACTTTAGAGAGAATGTTTGTTTTTATAATTATTATTATATTATTACTATTTTTTTTTTTTTTTTTTGATTAAATTTATGAAAATAACTATTGTGTACTACTCTTTACAATTATCAGATTGGTCAAATGGATGAATTATTTGAAGCAACTTTCTCATCTCTTGCTTCAACTGGAAAAATACTTTCAAAATGCGGGAAATGTAAACGGTATTTATTTTTTTAAAAAAGGTATTATTCATTATATTATTTTATATACTTACTTTTATTTTTTTAAAGTTACTTGAAGTATATTTCGTTAAAGTATGTATTATATTTAATTTTTTATTCTAGTATAATACTTATTCATTTAGCTTTTTATTTTTAATTTACCAAGACCTGTGCGTTTGCATTGTTCAACCTGTGATGAAACATATTCATTACCTGCAAATGGACATATTAAGGTATTTTGTCACTTTATTATTCATGATTTATTTTAATATCTTTTCTATTATTATTCATGATTTATTTGTTAACTTCCTTTTATTCAATTACTTTTACAGGATTATAAAGGACTTCAATGTGTAAGTAAATATCAACTTGTATATTTCATAAAACCATAAAGTTAATCACTCCTTATTCTCATATTTAGCCATTTGATGATTTTGGACTTGTATCATTTTCCACTGGCTCTAAGGATATTGGTTATCCATTATGTCCATATTGTTATAATCATCCACCATTTGAAAATATCAGAAAAGGTAAACCAATCTAAAATTTTTTATTTTATTTTTTATTTTTATATATTTAATATTTTTTAATTAATTAGGCATGGGATGTAATCGTTGCCCTCATCCTACTTGTGAACATTCATTAGTTAATAATGGAATTTGTTCATGTCAAGCGAATTTATGTAAAGGTCAAATGGTATTAGATGCAACTTCTGCTCCTAGATGGAAATTATCTTGTAATGAATGTAATTTTGTTTCCGCATTTTTGGATATGGTTAAAGGTAATATATATATTTCAAAAAAAATAAAATTTTATTTTTACCATAATTCATCATTGAAAAATCGGTTACATAAAAATATCAATACTTATTAATATTTTTTTGCAAAACGTTCAATTTTTTTTTTTTTAGGTGTTTCCATATCAAAAGATGATTATTGTGAAAATGAAGAATGTAATTCATGTATATTAAAAATTGAATTTCGAGAAAATCAAAATAAGAAATCTCTAAAAGGATGTGTTTTATGTGATGATGAAATTGCAGAATTATTAGAAAACAAGTAAAATATAAAATTTATTATTATTATTTTTTTCACTTGCTTTACTTTATAATCATTATTAATTTCTTTTATTTTTAAGGTTTGCAAAGAAAGGCGTTGCTTATAGGGGAAGGGGTAGAGGAGGTCATAGGCGTGGAAGGAGAGGTCGAGGTCGAAGTCGTGGTAGAAGGCGCGGTGGAAGAAGATAATTTTTTAGATGTAATAATTATTTTTAAAAAAAAAATATTTGATTTTTTTTTTTTTACAGTATAATATTATTCAATATTATTTTTTTTTTTTTTTTATATATTTGATAATAAAACTTTTATAAAAATACGAACAAACTTTTTTACTAAAGATTAAACCGCAATCTAGAGATTGTAACCGCCGAGAATTTCTTTAATCGTTTAACCGTTTAACTCAGCTGACGTTAAGATAGCCTTGGCTAGTGATGGGCATGCGCGGGATCCGCGCGGGATTTTTAATATAATCACCAATTCAGGCCAGCCGGCCCGCATTAACATAATTTTAAGAAACTCACGATGTAATCCTATCCCGCGTAACCCGCATCACGCGCGGGATATTTTGGAAAACCGTGATTTGCCCATCACTAGCCTTGGCCCACATTAAGATAGTCTTGGCCCATGTGCGGCACCCAAAAAATTTTGATTCCGTGATCTACACAAAGATTCTCTTTTTAAAATTTTGAAATTCGCTAATTTTTTTTGGACATTTTTTTTATTGACGATCCCTTAAAATTATAATTCTTTGTCTACAAAGAATAGCATGGTGGACATCTTCATATTTAGTAATGATCGACACAATTTAATAAAAAAATTTTTTTCGTTTTTTATATGCTTTAAAGTACTTTTTATTCCTGTGATTTTTTAAAAAGTGCTTATTAGATTTAGCTAACAAAAGAAAGCAACTGAAAATCCTTCGAATAACCTATATACTGTTAAAAAATTAATCAAAAATAATCACAATATTTAAAAAGTTTTATTAGAAACAAGTTTTATAAAGATTAAAGGTAATTTAAATCCTGAGTTGAGTAACAAAAGCTTTTTAGTCATATTTTCAATATTAAAAAAAGAAAGAACTACATAACTAAGATCTAGTATTTGTAAGAGAAACAAAAAATAAACACATATGATATTTACTGTATATATAGAACAGAGTAAAAGGATAAGTTAACAAATTTTATAATTCTTAAATTATAAAATATTACATTATAACAAAACTATTATTTTATTAGTTAAATATATTAATTTTTAATTATTAGAATATGTTTATTAAATATTTTATAGAAATAATATGTAAATATATATATAGAAAAAAAAATTTTGCAAAGATGAATAGAAGTAAAATAAAGGATTGTTTTATTATTAATATCTCATGATACAGTAAACAAAATTTGATAATTTTTATATCATTAGATTCGTCTTAATAAGATGAATTGAATAGTATAAAAATTATTAAATTCTACTTACTATATTGTGAGATATCTTTGAATTTGTAAAATAAAATTTTAAAATATCATAATACTATTTATAAAATTTAATTAGCTATTATTATGTACTATTATATAACCAATTATAATAAGTAATTTTTCATGTTTTTATTAGATTAATTGATCTGAGTTATGAGTTTTAAATTTAAAAAGTTTGTATAATAATAGATATCTACTATGCTATTCTCTATTAGATATTGAATAATCAATTAAACATTTATATTACTATAAAATATTCTAAAAATAAAAAATCTTATAAGAAAACTAATATTTAACTAATTACTCTACTTTCTAACTGAAACTAATAATGCCTTTTAAAACTCAAAACTTTTAAGAGTATTAATATTGAAACTGTCTCAAAACAAGTTTTAACAAAATTTTATTTTCAAAACTTTTTGAAACTCAAAATTCATATTAAAACTTGAAACTTATATCAAAACTCAAAACTTGTATCAAAACTTAAAACTTGTATCAAAACTTGAAACTTGTATTAAAACTAGAGTACAGGACAAGTTAGGTTTAACCTGAAATTTTATAGATCAGATTAGGTTTAGATCTGAGTTAGGTTCAAATTATAGACCTGTTATAAATCAAATTGAGTTCAAGTTAGGCTTATTAAAGTATCAGATCAGATTTAGGCTCTGTTTATTAACTCATAAAACCAAATCATATCTGATATAATTTAAAAAGATCTTATCTAAGAATTATACTTTGAAAAGCAATTTGCTCAAATCTAATGTTAAAATTATTTTATTTCACAGGTCTTATATGACTTTTTTCATTTACTTATTAGCATAAGGTTGTTATATATGATATTATTAAGTTATTTAACTTGTGAATATATTTTAGAACTCTATAGTATTTTTTAAATTATTTATTTTAATTATAGTTATTTTCATAATTCCTAAAACACTTGATAAAAATTTGATTAGTATTGATATAAATTACAATCCAACTTTATATACAAATAAAAGTAAATATATAATTAATATATAGTACCTTTTTATATTTCTTATTAAGATTTATTGATATACTAAATATGTTGAATAAGCTTTTGAAGAAATTTAATTATATTGATATTATAGTTATAAATGATCTATAAAACAGTCATTATACAAAACAGTTTTTTAGTATACAGGTTATACTGAAATTACAAACTTAATTGAATCAGCAAAAAAATCATTAAGTTAATTTTTAATAGTTGTTCTAGGAATTATGAAAATAGCTATAAGTTTAGTTCTAATTTTCAAAGAATTATAAGGTTAGAATAATCATATAACTGCACTCTTAATTGATGATAACTTTTGTATATATGTTGGGAGAATATCTAAATTAAAATATACATAACCAAATACTATCAGCTATAAACTAATACTAGAACTATAAACTACAAATAGGTGAAACCCAAAAAAGTAGGCTAAAAAAAGATATAAAATAATTGGTCGAATCTTAGGACTTTCATAGTGCTATAAAGATTACAAGAAATGCAGTTAGAATTTAGATAAGTTTTTTTTATAACTCTACTTTCATTTCTTATTTCTCTTTTAAATAGTACTAATAGTATTGTTCTATTCTTTTAATATAGTGAAGTTAGAATTTACTATACTGATCATAAATTTTAATTCAAGGTACTATGATTTGAGTATGATTTGATAATATATAATATAGTAATAAGGTAATATAAATTATAGCTTTAATCAATTTATAGATTTTATATAAATATGTAATTAATAATTTTTTTATTTCTTCTTTTTGAAAATCAAATAAGAAACTTTTAGTGAAAAATTATAAAACAAGGATAATGATAGAATATAAATAATAAATATTATTTCTATTTGAATACTTCTAAGTTTTGAAACTCAACTAAATTAAATTTTATTAAAGGTAAATTCGAGTTGCTTATATACTTTTTAATACTATAAAATAAATTTATAAAATTCAGCTAATTAATTCTATTTATATTTTCTCTGCTATTCCACTTTTTGTTTTGATTTAACTAATTTATTCAATCTATTTGATTTACTCAATTTATAAAATTTATAGAGAAATTTTGCATCTGTGCTATGCTAATTGCATATCATTTCTAAGAGGAGTAAATCTGATCTGATACTTAACTTGCATCCTGTATAGAAATAAATATAACTTATTTAATTACCAAATTAGTGTGACAATTGAAGCCTACAAAATCCTATAAATTTCACATATTAGACAATAGTAATATATAGGATCAAAAGCAATAATTATTAATCATCTGAATTTTCTCATCTTCAGTAACATAACTTTTTTTGGTATATACTATATATGCTTATAAATCATCTAGATTTTCTCATCTTCAATAAAATAATTCTTTTGCATATACTATATTATTATCATGAAATAATAAGTATAAATATTATTTAGAAAATTATGTCTTTGAAATAATATATATACTTACAAAATAGTTTATACATTCAAAAATAATATCTACTCTATATTAGAGTTTTAACAAGTAATTATATAACAAAAAAAAATTTTACAAAATATAGTAACATCTTAGCATACTCTAAATATATATATATATTCAAAATAATATATAAGTAGATATTATTTCATAACAATATAGTATATAATCTTTAATAATATAATTTTTTCTTGTATATACTGAAATATCTATTAATTGTCTGAATTTTCTAAATAATTCTCTTATATATATCATATTTTTTCAAAATAACAGTTTAGAAAATCAGGTTCCCTAAAAATAGTATATATTAGAATTTTAACAAGTAATTAGATACAACAAGTATGTTAGGAGAAATTTTATCTTTATTTCAAAATAATATCTATAGATCTAAATACCACATAAGTAGGTATTATTTTATAATAATATAATATATACATATATATATATATACTTATCAATTATCTGTATTTTCTTATCTTTTTTTTTTTTTTTTTTTTTTTTTTTTTTTTTTTTTTTTTTTTTTTTTTTTTTTTTTTTTTTTTTTTTTTTTT